>JAQZBX010069681.1:0-15538 GCA_029593785.1 Cabassous unicinctus
ATTTATTTATTTATTTATCCCCCCCTTGCTGCTTGTGTTTTACTGTGTCCATTTGCTGTGCGTTTCTTCCGTGTCTGCTTATCTCCCCCTTGCTGTGAGGTCCCGCTGCATCAGCCTACCGCGCCGCGCGGGCTGGCCAGCTCTCACAAGGAGGCCCCGGGAAGCGAACCCGGGGCCTCCCGCATGGTAAACGGGGGCTCTATCCATTGAGCCACACCCGCTTCCTGCTGTGAGGTCTTGCTGCATCAGCCCACCGCGCAGCGCGGGCCGGCCGGCCTGCCCTCACAAGGAGGCCCCAGGAAGCGAACCCGGGGCCTCCCATATGGTAAACGGGAGCTCTATCCATTGAGCCACACCCGCTTCCCAATCCTTATACTCTTAAATGTACCAAATCTCATTGATTCTATGTGCCAATGTTTACACAATCTGTGAGTCTAAATATTTTCTAAGCTAAATCTCGCCAGTTCTTTCACTTGCCTGAGCACTCTGAGTATGCTCCAGTTCTTTATACCTTTATTTCCCCCATCCAACGTATGTAACTTCAAATTAAGTGTACCAGGAATGCTCAAGTTAGAACAGGACTAAGCAGAATTGTTTCTTCTTTCATTTTAGGTACTCTACTTACCCCAATATGACATTGAAGGGTTCATAGTACATTATGGATTCATCCCAGTTACAGTCATTTAAGATTTTCTTTTGTTTTTAAAGTTCTCTTAACTCCCATATACTCTGCATCTTAGCATGTATCACTTACAGATTTTACCCTCTATTTTAATCGAAGCCACTGATTTGAAAAAAATAAAACAACACACAAAACCATTAACTAGATGGAGAAGAATTCTGTTTATGTTGTTAGGCATCCTTCAAATCACCCTTTAGGAATTGACACTTAAGTCTGCTATTTTACATAATTGTTCTTAATTGTTCTTGTCATTCAAGCCATGTGCCTGCATCTTGACCAAAACTGTGTCATAAAGACCTTATCAAATTATTTATGGGTGTTATTTGTCTGTTGTTCAGATATATAAATATATGAACTAGTAGCCAAATAATCCTGTTAGGAAAGAAATGAAACAAAATTTATTCAATATTAAATGCTTGTGTACCAGGCATTCTTGAATGCACTGGGGATATACAGATAGAAAAATGAAAAACAGGTTTTTCCTTTAAAGACCTCAAAATATGGTAAGTAAGACAATTATACCCAGTAAATGACAGTGTATGTGCTCTCGTAGAAGTATGAATAAGCTGGTTCTAACATGGCTTATTCTTAGTTAAACATGCCGAAGCTCCATGATTAGTCTTTTTCTTCTAAGTGGTCACAAATAATATCTTTATTAATCCCTTTTAGAATTTTTTCCAGGATTGGTATCAATCCACTTGTCTTTAGTTTTTAGTACCTGACTTCTGTTCCTTTTGAAAATTGAAAAGTGGAGGAAGAAAGTTTAACTTGAGTGTAGAAAAATTGCCAAAAGAAGGTGACCAGGGACAAAAAGTATGTTTCACACGTATGTGGAAGCATAAAGCTAGAAGTGACCTTAGAGACCTAGTCCCATGCAGGGGAGTTTAGAAGGCTTGTGCATGATTCTATAACTTGTTAGCAAAAGTCCCTGAATTTGAAGCCAGCTGTGCTGACTCAGTTTAGTATTCTTTTTTTTTTTTTTTTAAATAATAATTTCATTTAAAAAATTGTTTTTTTTTAAAGATACTTAGATTACTTAAATGTTCCATAAAAAATGTAGGGGATTCCCATATACCCCACTTCCTACAACAACATCCTTCATCAGTGTGGTACATTTTTACAATTGATTAACACAGAACACACATTGGAGCATTGCTGCTAAGTGTGGATTAGAGTTTAAACTCTCTCCCGCACAATTTTGTAAGTTATGACGATATATAATGGTCTGTATCTGCCATTGCAGTGTGATTTAGGACAATTCCAATGTCCCAAAAATGCCCCCATATTACATCTATTTTCCCCTCTCCCTCCGCGCAGAACCTCCAGTGGCCACTGCCACCACATCAATGATAAAAGTTCTTCTGTTGCTAGAATAATAAGTCTGCTCTAGTAGAATAACAGTAAATCTATGCTAGTCCATCATTCATTCCCCAATCCTGAGGATTCTGGGTTGGTGATGCCACTAATCTGAGGGGGCTCAGATCCCATGAAGCAGATGGATGGGACTATCTTGCTTGCAGTTGCAGACTCTCTGTTCCTTGGGATGGTCATTGTCCATCATCTTTTCCTTGTCCTGGGTGAGTCCAATGAACTGGAGAGTAGATGTTGCAACTCTGTTGAGATTCAGGGCCCGACTGGCACATGGAAAGCCCAAAGATTTAAGTTTCTTGGACATAAACCTATCAACTCTAGTACTAACTATAGGTTCAAATAGAAGGAACAGAAGAGCCATGTATAGGGAAACCA
Source organism: Cabassous unicinctus (assembly GCA_029593785.1). Taxonomy (NCBI): domain Eukaryota; kingdom Metazoa; phylum Chordata; class Mammalia; order Cingulata; family Chlamyphoridae; genus Cabassous; species Cabassous unicinctus. The sequence continues at coordinate 2,429 of JAQZBX010069681.1, forward strand.
CAACTGAGTCCAACTCTGTCACAGTGGGGAGTATACATTCCAAAGTGGGCCCACTGGTAAACTCCTCAGCTGTCATCCCCGCTTATAGTGTCTGGATATCTCCAGTGCCCTCAGGAGGCCCGCTTTTTGAGGCAGTATTCACTGTGGAAGTTAATGAGATCCTGCTGAGACGTGCATAAGCATAACCTCTGGAATGATCTCCTGACTCACTTTGAAGTCTCTTAGCCATATAAACTCACTTGTCTTTACCCTTTTCCCCTTTTGGTCAAGATCTTTTTCCAGTTGTATTGCCAGTGCTTGGTAGTAATCCCTTGGTGCCAGGGAGGCTCATCCCTGGGAGTCATGTCCCACACTGGGGGGAAGGTAATGCATTTATATGCTGAGTTTGGCTTAGAGAGAGGCCACATTCAGGAAGTAATTCTCAGACAACCTGTAATACTTGGCTAAGTTTCAATTTCAAAAGTTTCGTAAGTACAGTCATCAATATCAAGGGTCCCTCAGTGGTCCATCTTCCTTCACTAGTCACTGCCCCTGTACTCGGGAGATTCTTGCTGTCCCATAAGAGAACGTGGCAGAACTCTCCAGGATGGGAATTGGATACTCTTTCTGTTATTGTGTGGATCTCCACCCACCATGACCATGCCCCACGAACACTTGAACTCATTCGTATGCCTTATAGGTATGCCCCACATGAACCTCCTCCCATGCATCCCCCATCACTGACACCCTGCACCAGTGATCCTCCCCTGCCACAGTTATAACCCTTCTGTGATCCAAAACTTCCTTAAAAATGAAGCCAACAAAATAACTGAATAAAATTAATAAGACAGTAATGATAGTTTAAAAATATCAAAGTAGAAAAAATTAAAAAGAATTTGAAATAATAAAAAATAAAAAAATTAAATTAAAAAAATAAAAAATAAATTTAATTTTGGCATTACATCTTTCATCACTGTAAGATCTGTTGTCTTGTATGTACAGTGACATTTTCTTCCATTTATTCCCCCAGTGTCTTATTTTTTCATTTTATCTTCAGAGAAACTTTAGGCTACAGAAAAGTCAGTACAGAATAGAGGGAATTCCCATATACCCAGCATCCTCCCTCTTCCCTTTTCCCCTATTAATAACATTTTACATGTGGATGGTACATTTGTTACAATTGATGTGCAAATACTGAAGCATTGCTTCTAACCATGGTCAACGATTTACATTATCGTTTATATTTTGGACCGTACACTTTTATAAATTTTGATGAAATTTAGCATGGTCTGCAAGATCATGTAGAATAATTCCAATGCCCCTAAAATGTCCCATGTTCCATCTATTCTATTCCTCCCTTCCCCTCCCCTCAGGACCCACGGCAGCCACCAAGCTTCACTCCTTGAAGAACAAGATTCATAGTTACTTGCAACAACATAGGGCTTGACATACTGGCCTGTCCTCCTCTATTAGGCACTGCCTATGCTCTCGAGAGACTCCCACCCCTCTATTTGAGAACATAGCATGACTCCCCAGGATGAGAGTCCAACACCTTCCTGTTCATTGTGTGGGTCTCCACCCACTGATACAATGCCCTATGACAGGATGAACACTCACATACTCCCTCGAAGTCTGCCCCAGGTGCTCCCTGTCCCGCATGCCCCCCACACTCAACACCCTAAACCAGTAACCCTCCCCTGCTGTGTTTGCCAAAAAAACATTCCCAGTGTTGTAGTTTGAACCACATACCCGCAAATCCACAGAGTTCATCTAGTCCCTTCTCCCCAGTTCCATGGACAATGCAACCCCCACCCACCCTACTCCCCTCACAAGCCAGCACCACCCAACTCAATAGCATCACTGCTCCACTGTCATACCCATCCACTGCACAACTATACCTTTCCACCTTATCATAGATTTTGCCCATATGGGCTTTGGCTGGTAATATTCTTTTTGACTATGCCACTCTTCCTCCACCATTTACCTTGGATTGATTTTGATACCACTTGTTGGATACACAAATAAATGATAGATAATATCCTTGGGGACCTATCATCCTGGCACAAGATGTGCATGTTCATTTAAATCTTAAAATGCTTTTTTTTTTTAGGTGGTTATTGGTGGCAGAAATAAATATCTAATCAATGGAGTCAATGCAAACAACACCAGAGTGCAGGATCTTTTCTGTTCTGTTGGCCTTAATGTTAACAACCCTCACTTTCTCATCATGCAGGTAATTTTTTTGTCTTTACGTCTGGTTTTGTCAATTAAAAATAAAAATCTTTTATTTTTAAATTATTTTAATAAGAGAAACATCACCCAACTTCTTTGGATTTTCAATTTTTTATTTACTATTTTGCTGGTGTTTGGGCATTTGGCATTTGTTAAGAAATGTTTAATTATTTGTCCTGATGTGTTCTAAAATATTGTATACATCTGAATTTTGAGGACGTCTAGAAGCAATTTTCCTTGACTTTTATTTTCTTACTATAAGAATACATGCTCACTACAAAAATATTTACAAAATTCTCATATTCTTATAAAAGTATTAAAGTATCTTTATGTATTAAAGTTTGAATAATTATCAAGTATGTATTAAATTTTGAAAACTTTCTTCATTAGAGACTTTTGGAAATGAAAAAATAGGGGCTTCCATTATCTTGCACTTATATGATCTCACTTGACCCATCCAACTACCCTTTGATTAACTCACAGTATAGTTAATGGCAGGATGATGGCATCAGAACAAAAATATTTTTTACAATATCACAGCTTCAAAGCTAAAAATTTACCTCAAATGAATCTAAATCCTAAGTAATATGGGTCTCTGAGAGGGGGTAGTGGGTATAACAAATGAAGTTACTGATCTTATGGCATTGAAGTGAATCATTTTTTTTCTATTTCAGGTTTAGAGGTATGTCATTTATTTCTGGAAATTATTTTAAAGGACTGTCATTCCAAAACATAAAGTGTTCAATAATTATGTGAAAATTAATTTATATACTTATCTATTTTAGAACTGGATACTTCTACATCATTAATAGTAACTGTCATAGAAACCTGGTCTGAGTTAACGTCGTATCATTTCATAAATTGTATCATTTGTATCATTTAATAACTGTCATTTAATTTGTATCCCTGGAGAGAAAGTGAATAGAAACATCAAAATTCTAGAATTGTAAGGTCTCAAATCTAATAAAAGAAGCATCTTTTCATTTAGGCAGAAGAAGGAACTGAAAAAAGATTGTTATTTTATATATATAACTTCAATGCAGATAAGTATCCAGTGCCTATAGGTTGCATTTTATGTAACTTGTTACCATTATAATAAGTTTGCCATTTCATTTTCAGGGTCGAATTACGAAAGTATTGAATATGAAACCTCCAGAGGTAAGAATACTATTTATGAACAGTAAAAATGGTGATTATAGGTATTGTTTTATCCTATAGGCAACTGGTTTTCTAACATAATTTCTTTCTTTGTTAAAATTCTTGGAAACAGTGATTCATATATGTATGTATGCATGTGTGGCATTGTGTCATATATTTAAAGAAATTTTAACTGTATAAAGCATTCTTTCTCAGCCAGTGTTCCATGTGAGAGTTAAACCCTATAGAAGATGAATTGGGGGCCCCTCTTTGCAATTTTCCTGAAGATGGTACATGGCACATCTAGATGATAGATGAATAGGAGATAAATTCATTACATTTGATGGATTTCTTAGGGCATTAGAACTTAATTTTCTCTTGGAGCCCCCTTGAGTAGAGTTATTATGAAGGACTGAATATTTTGTAGAACAACGAAGGCTCTTGAGAGGTTACTCATTTCTACTGTGAGTTGCTAATAAGAACATTGATAACTGATAATACCAGTCTGCTTTAAATATAGACCATACTTATTTTCTTTATATAACATCTTAGAGGAAAGCTTGTAATTTGAGATCTGCCAAATCATAGAAATCAACATGGTTTTGATTTCTATCTTGAAGCAGGGATTTTCTTGAGACAAGAATTGATGGTAAATAGCAGCTTCAGTTGTGCTGACAACATTGTACGTCCTCTAAAATTATAAATGATTAATATTTGCCTCTTTTGAAATGCTGTACATGTGTGCTATTTGTTTAATTCTCAGTATTCCTATTATCTTTATTATTATCTGTAATATTAGATACCTATTATCACTACTCTGGCTAAAGAAACAGGCACAGAGAAGATTAAGTTACTTACCCAAGTTCTTAAGGAATGTGTCACAGTTGGGATGTAAATGTTATGCCATGCTTCATCTTGGATGGTATATAATGGCTGAAGCCTGACTTGGAAGAGTTTTAAATAGAAACTTGGAAAATTAAAGCTGAATGGTCTAACCCTTTCCTTACTCTTTTTAGATTTGTAATTGAAGGAAAAGAGGGGGGAGGAATTACTGACTTCAGGTTTAAAAGAGAGGTACTCTGGAAACTAAGTAGACTAGCAAGTGTGATTTTTAAAATTGAAATCTGGAAATATTTCTTATCTGTCGTAAGGATTATGGTTAATAGGTCCATTTTTATTTATTTAACTTTTATGGTCCATTTGGGCCATTATTTTGCTAAAATGCTTATTGTGATCAAGGCCATAAATTATATACTTAGGATAAATTCAGATAAGACAACTTGTCTTGGATTCTTAAAACATTAATACAATTGTCATTCCAGATTTTATCCATGATAGAAGAAGCAGCTGGAACCAGGATGTATGAATACAAAAAAATAGCTGCCCAGAAAACTATAGAAAAAAAGGAGGCTAAGCTGAAAGAAATTAAGACGGTAATTAAATTTATTTAAGACATTTTTGGAGAAGTATAAAAATTTGCATCTAGAGTTTCTGTGCTTTGAAGAGGGAATTTTTTTTTTTTTTCAATTCAGTTTTCCAGTCTTCAACTTTTTAAAAATCATACTTTACATACTGAAAATACTGATTTTCCTTTATTTTCCAGATACTTGAAGAAGAGATAACGCCAACCATTCAAAAATTAAAAGAGGTGTGTATTATATATGATGAGGACAGCCAGCTAGAATGTCTTTCAAAATGGGTGAAGTGTCCAAGACAACATGTATAGGAAGGAGAGTATTCCACTTCTCTGGGACTTTTCTCTGGTATGAGATAGGGAATTAGGGTTGGTACTCCATAGCCTAGCTTTCTGTTTACAGGGATATTTGCTCCTTATCTATTGAGTCATAATTATTTTGGCGATTGCGCTTCACTTTATGATCTTAGAAAAGGATATATCTGATTTTGGTGAAAAAAAGCAAGTCTGGATTTTCCTAGGTAATTAGAATTGACTAGAATAACATTTAAAAAATATATGGCACTCTTAGTAATCCTTGTTGATAGGGCAAGTAGCTTCCAGGATAATATGTGTTTTTGCTACAATTACTGCTGTCAAGGCATTTTGTAAGTGAAAGGAATTGAAAGAGAGGTTTTCTCTATATAATTTTTTGTAACTCCTTGATATTCTATTTGTCAGTGTTTCTTTAGTGTCATTACATAGTGAAAAAATGCATTTATAGCAAATTGCCTTTAAAGATATCCATTTAGGAATGTATTAAATACTCATTAAAATTTCGTACTGCTCATAGCTGTTCTCTTAATCCATATAGTTGTATGGATGTTATTGGGAAAATAGAAAAATTGTTATTGTGAAGGTACTGCTTTTGAATGTATAGTTTAGTCAAAGAAAAAAAAACCAAAACACTAGTTCAGGAGTTTAAACCTAGGTTTCACACCTGATTTGGTTTTTGCCACATTCTTTCTGATCTGACAACTTGGACAGGTCACTTAATCACTCTGAACTAAAGTTTCTACACATGCAAATTAGGGATTTTAATTGTTACATTGTCTACCATATCAGGTTCTTTTGGGAATCAAGTTTAGTAACGTGTATTTGTAAATAGTTACATGAATGAATATTGAGTAGGCATCTTGACAGTACTACTATGAAATATGTTAAGTAGTGGCACTGGCAGTGTATAGGTTGCCTTTATAGGCTTCTTACTACCACCAGTTTGAACCTTATGCAATTTATTTGTTAATCCCATATGATTGTATATTAGAAGAAATAGCCCTTTGGGATTCATTACTGATGGTATAGTGCTCTCTACAATGGCAGATTTCTCCTAATGTTACTTAAAGTTTCCTAAAATTTATAATTACATGATTATTTAATCTAAGACTAAATTTATTATATCATGGAATGGGGAATTTGATACATAGAAGTATAGTTTGATTCTTTCCAAATTTGTTTAAAAATATGAATTTTCAATTATCCTTTATTGATGAATTCTTTCTTTCAGGAAAGATCTTCCTATTTGGAATATCAGAAAGTAATGAGAGAAATAGAACATTTGAGTCGTTTATATATTGCATATCAGTTTTTGCTGGCTGAAAATACCAAAGAACGTTCAGCTGAAGAGTTAAAGGAAATGCAGGATAAAGTTGTAAAGCTTCAAGAAGAATTGTCTGAGAATGATAAAAAAATAAAAGCACTTAATCATGAAATAGAAGATTTGGAAAAAAGAAAAGATAAGGTTAGAACATATAAATAAGAACAGATGAGATACTTTAGTGTGAAAAGTTTTACTGTTTTATACAACTATTCAAGATTCACTGGGCATTTTCTTCCTTATTGATTTGTTGAATCTTAAAGTAGTGTAATGAAATAGCTTTTACAAAGTGTAAATACTTTACATAGAAATCATATAAGTAAATGAAGCATGAACAAATTTTAAGTAATTTGATTGAATTGAATGCATTTGATTACAGGAAATTGGAGGTATACTACGCTCTTTAGAAGATGCTCTTGCAGAGGCTCAGCGAGTTAATACTAAATCTCAAAGTGCCTTTGATCTCAAGAAAAAAAATCTGGAAAGTGAGGAAAACAAACGCAAAGAGCTGGAAAAAAATATGGTTGAGGTAAGCAAATAAGAAATTTGTCACTAGTGTATATTCCTCCATTTAATTTATATTTATTGAGTGCCTACTATGGGCCAGTTGGAGTTACAGTTGTTTGTCCTGGGGTACTGAAGAATGCAGTTTGGGATCCAAATTGGATAGCCATCGAAACCCTTGTTAGGGTGATATTTGAAGAAAGACCTGTAGGAAGTCAGAGAGTGAGCCGGGTAGGTAGACTGGGTGATGAGTACAATGGGTTGAAGTGTTCCAGGCAGAAAGAACAGCAATTGCCCAAGTGCCTGTCATGTTGGAGAAGCAGGATCAGTGTAGCTGGTGAGTACTGAGTAGTAGGAATGCAGAGAGTTAAGTGGGTCCAGGCTCATGCAGAGTTTTGTAAGACTTTGACCTTTATTCTCAGTGACAAGGGAAGCCACTGGCATTGGTTGAGCAGAGAAGTGACATATCTTATGTTTTAACAAGACTATTCTAGCTCTTATTTTAAGGTTAAACTAAGGGACTAAGGGAAGAAGCAGGAAATCCAGTTAGTAGGTGGTCTAAATGATAGCCTGTGGATAAACGCAGTAGAAAAGGGAATAGTGGAAAGTTGTAGAAGTTTATATGTATATTCAGGGTAGATCAACAAAATAGGCTGACAGATTGGTTGTTGGGTATTAAAGATAGAAAGGAGTGAAGGTAATGCTAAGATTTTTGTCTCTGATAGTTGGAAGTATGGAGTTGCCATTAGCTGAGATGGAGAATAGGAAGAATAGGTCTGAGTAGGCGATTGAATAGAATAATCTTTTTTTTTTTTCCTTAACTTTATTTGTACATTTAATAATCGAAAATATAAACAATTAAAAACTAAAAAGTAGACACAGATGAATAAATATTTACATAGAATAATCTTTGAGGTCCCTGTTCAACATCTGAATGGAGATGGTGACTAGGTAGTTGAATATACGAATATTGAATGCAGGCTAAAGATATAAATTTGGGTGTCATTAATGTATAGATGATACGTAAATGTAGGAGACTAGATAAGATTACCAATTGTTTTGAGTGTGTATAAGGAAATAGATCTAAGGTTTGAGTCCTGGGATACTTTAACATTTAGAGATTGGGGTATATGAGGAAAAACAAGCAAAGAGATTGAGAAGAAGCAATCAGTAAGGTATGAGGAAACAAGGCCAGTAAGGTGTCCTGGAGGCCATGTGAAGACTGTTTCAAGGAAAAGGGGCCGTGAGATCCTGATTAGCATGTGTTTAATACAAAATGGAAGAAAAAAGGTTTAAGAGCAAGTAAAAATAATTCTTTTGAGAAGTTTTCTGCAAAAGGAAGGGTAAATGGGGAACTAACTGGAGAGTGACATAGAATTTTAAGATGGAATAAATAATAGCATGATTGCATATTAATGAGAACAATCTAATAGAAAAGGCAACGTTTGTGATTCAAGAGAGATGGGAAAATTGCTAGAACAAGGTCCCTTACTAGGTGAGAGCAGGATAGGATCTGTTGCAAAGGTAGAGGGGGTAGCCTTCATAGGGGCCAGGAATAGGTCATTATTAACACGAGTCAAATATTTAGTCTCCTATGCAGGTAGATGGGTAGATGTGTGACAATAGCTTTTGGAACTTCTCTTATGGGTGAGTCTCTTTTCCCAGTGAAAATACATAATATTTGTTTTTTTTCATTGAAAAATTAACTTCATGAAAATAAATATTCCTTTATATGATCCTACTAGATGTTTTTGCATAGAAATTGATTATCGACTTAAGAATGGGTAAAATGTATCAGGTTTATAAAGCTCTAAATCTTATGAGCCTTAATCCTGCCAGATTCATAAGCTTCATACAATGACACTGATTATTTCTTTTTAGTCTCCTTTTCGAGATACCTTTATTCTTCCTGATCCCTAAGTATTAGCATGCCCAGGGCTAACCCTCAGGTCTACTTCTGTGTACACTCATTCCTTAAGTGATCTCATCTAGCTCTGTAGCTCTAAATACCATCTGTGTGTTGATGCCTTCCCAGTCCATAGCTAGGATTGGGAAGTCATCATATCCTCCCTCAATTCTAGATCAATTTGTCCTATTACGTAATTAACAGTTTTACCTGATGACTACTAAAAAAGTCTAAAACTGGACATATCCAAATTCTTATTGGCCACCCTGCTTTCTCTCTTTCGGCTCTACAGGCTGTGTTCATTATAGAAGCTAAATTGAATCATGTTGCTCCTGTGATTAAAATCCTTCAATGAGTTTCAAAGTCCCATATGTAATAAAATCCTTAGTCTTTACCATGGCCTACAAGAACCTACATGATATGACTCCTGGAACTCTGACCACTTGCTCACTATGCTCTAGCCACTTCCTCAAACACCCAAACGCGTTCCTCAGGGCTTGCCAGGGATACTGCCCTCCGCATGTTTGCATGGCCACTCCTTTTCGTTTAGACCTCTCCTCAAATGTCGTCTCACCAAGGCCTTCCCTTATTTTTCTTCCTAAAATAGTTGTCCCCATCACTTTGTGTCCCTTTTCCTTGCTTTGGTTGCTTACTATCTATTTCTTCCCTGGAATATATGCTTCCTAAAGATAGGGTCTTCGTTTATATCTTTAATGTCTAAGAGTGCCTGGTATAAAGTAAGCACCTAATAGATATTTGATGATGAATCATGAATAAATCAAGAATTTCTGGTCACTTTCATGCAAACAAGATAGCTAGTTATTTAGTTTTTTTCAGTGTTGGTATCTTGTGTAGTGTCAGTTATCTCCATATTATTTAAAAGAAGATAAGTATTAATAATCCCATGATTATTTAATACTTTAATTTTATGGCCCTTAATAGTTTGCAAAATATTTTCAGATATATGCACTTAATCATAAAATCTCTACCTTTCAGCTTGGTTTGGGATGGCTATTCCGTCGATATTATAATTTTAGAAACTGATTTTTAGTTTCTTCAAGGGGTTTGTTTAAATCTGCACTTATTCATTAACTCAAATTATCTCCTAGAGTCAACTGTAACATATGGAATGAAACTATTTCCAGTGGGATAAAACCCTCACTTATCTCTAAAACCAAAAGAGACTAAATTCAAAATGGGAATTCAGTATTTAAAGTTATGATGATTAATTATTTTCCTTATTATCAAGCCCACTTCACATTGCTGTTTGACATGTATATGTATGAAAATGGATGTGTCTCCTAAAATATAATACCTTCTAATTTGAAACAACTTTTCCTTAAAGGACTCTAAAACTTTAGCAGCAAAGGAAAAAGAGGTTAAAAAGATAACAGATGGACTGAATGCCCTTCAAGAAGCGAGTAATAAAGATGCTGAAGCTCTGGCTGCTGCACAGCAGCACTTCAACGCTGTTTCTGCCGGCCTGTCAAGTAATGAAGATGGAGCAGAAGCAACTCTTGCTGGTCAAATGATGGCCTGTAAAAATGAAATAAGTAAAGCTCAGACAGAAGCCAAACAGGTAAAGATAGATATCAAGCACTATGTGATTGCATTTGTGTTGAGAAGCTACTTCATATCATGTTTTGGCAGTTGCTTTAAAATGTTGAAAATAATCAATTCAAAGTCAAGGAATTTGTTTACTTTTTTCTGCCACTCTATAGCACCTGATTTAATGAAATTCAAATATGTTGATTCTAAGTATTGATGATGGTAATCAAAATGCTGAAAAACATGAAATACCTCCATAGGTTAATTGATTTTATAAGTGCAATAAACGTTTGCTGCGTTGTATGGAGTATTAGATTTTAGTCAATTTATTCTCATCTTTTTGAGCTGTTTTTATTTGCTTTTATTGATCTTGTAAAGTCTTAAGCTTTAACAGGGAAACAAAACTTTCCACTCCATTTCTATAACTTTCCATACCTATTTTTTAAAACCTGTTTCTGAAACTATAGCATTTTTCTAGGAGGTGCCTTTACCTACCGTTTGTCCACCTTCCTGTCTTTGGTCTCCTTTCTCTGACTTCATAATCTTCAGTGGCTTCTGTCAATTTATTATAATGGTTTTCAAATTTGTACAGCTAAAAATCCTGTGAATGCAAGAGTTTTGCAGGCAAAAAATATATATACATAAACACTTTCATTCTTTTTTATTTAAGGGTGGACTCAACTTTAAAAATACATGTGCATAAACATGTGTGTATTAATGCTATTCAACTTTTTCTTTTATATTTGCTACTTTCTCATTCAGAGGTGATGATCACCAAAAATTTATAAGAAATCAATAGTAGAAAAACTTATCCTCACAGATTTTCTATTAATTTATTTTTCATAAGAATTGAGATAAGCCCACCATTCTGTTTCAGAGGGAGGATACATGCATCTTGTTATTGGATTACTAGTTCATAATTTTAAGAAACAGTGCTCCATTATATAAACTTCATTTATTTAATTCCTGATTATTTAAATTTCATTTAAATTTCAGATTCCTTGCATATAAATTTCCATGTTATTTTAGCTTACCTTTCCTATCTTATTTCTCATTGCTCAATGCAGCTTCTCCATTGTTGTTAGAGAATAAAAAATACACAAATAGAAATATACACACATAAGTAGAAAGAAAGGGAACTGGGCTTGTGATTTGCAGCTTTCTATTTTCTTTTTTTTTTTTAGGAGGTACTGGAGATTGAACCTGGGACCTCATATATGCTCAACCACTGAGCTACACCCACTCCCTTCATTGTGTTTTTAATTTAACCAATAATAACCGTTATTCTTTAATAGAATTTTTGAGCTCTATTAATATCATGTTTTATGAATATTAAAATATGAACTTAAATTGCCAATTATTTAATGATTTAAGATTATATTAGTTTATATTCTGCATAGATGTTTTTTGAGGAGAAAATATTGGTAAATGGTTGATCTGTTGAAATATTAATCTAAGAGACCAAACAGTTACTTTTCAATGTCCAGTCTGAAACTGTGGCCTTTTATTTTTTTTCATTTTTTTACCGGGAGGTCCTGGGGATCCAACCCAGGTCTCTTCATATGGGAGACAGACACCCAACCGTTTGAGCCACATCTGTCCCCTGTGGCCTTTTAATTACTAGCAATACCTCATCTAGTCTTGCATTTTCCTCTCATAGGCTCAGATGAAGTTGAAACATGCGCAACAAGAGTTAAAGACCAAACAAGCTGAAGTTAAGAAGATGGATGGTGGCTACAGGAAAGATCAAGAAGCTTTAGAGGCTGTGAAGAAAATTAAAGAAAAACTTGAAGCTGAAATGAGAAAGCTCAATTATGAAGGTTTGCTTTTAAAGACATGATATGAAACCATTGGGATGTGGTGGTTTTTGATAGAAACTAACTGAAATAAAGACTATATTAAAAAAAAAAAATCTATAAAAATAGCCCTTTAAAATTTTGAAAACTCAGTATAAAGAATTTCCTACTTTAACCACTCTGAAATGCCACTTAAAAACACAAAAATGTCACTTGTATATTTCTGCATTGGTACGTATTCAATCTGTGTATTGTTTTAGAGTAAAAATTGTGTTTTTGGAAATAATGCGTGCTTGATGTTTGATAGAAATTTGAAAGCTAAACATTTTATTTAATATTTTTCAGAAATTTGTATTTTGTTTCTTATTAATGCTTTGGAAACAGGTTATTAATATTTTCCTTAAAACTGTAGAATATTTCAGTTTCTAATACTTAGTTTCCATTTACTTATGATTTACTGTTCAGAAAACAAGGAGGAAAGCCTGTTGGAAAAGCGTAGGCAGCTGTCTCGTGATATCAGTAGATTGAAAGAAACATATGAAGCTCTTTTGGCCAGATTTCCCAATCTTCGATTTTCATACAAGTAAGAAATTTAAACCTTGAATATTAACATATTAATAACCAAAATATGTTTTTATTTAAGCAGGAGGCAACCTGAAAATTGTGTTGACACCAAAAAAAATATGTGTGTAAAAACTATTAGATGCTATTTTTCCTTAATTTGTATTTTTCTTTTTTTGCCCATTTATCAAAATGTATCAAATGTTGGAAGGAGGGATTCTTATGAAATTTAGTAGCTACTGATGCCACTAATTTTAAATTAAGACCACCAAAATAAAGGGAATTTAATTTCAATTCAAAATTTCTTTAAAATTATACTATTATTAATATCTACATTTCTATTGGACAATCTGTTTTGTACATGGGTTTTTTAATGGCACATTTACAGTAATCATGT
>JAQZBX010069682.1:0-15544 GCA_029593785.1 Cabassous unicinctus
ATTTATCTATTTTTCCTTTTTTTGCTCATGCTTTGTATGTAAGATTTAAGAAACTACTGCTTACCCCAAGATCTTGAAGATGATTTCCTACCTTTTCTTCTAGGAGGTTTATGGCTGTCACTTTTATATTTAGGTCCTTGATCCATTTTGAGTTAGTTTTTGTATAAGGTGTGAGGTAAGGGTCCTCTTTTTTCTTTTGGATATGTCTATCCAGTTCTCCCATCAACATTTGTTGAATAGACTCTTTTGGCCCAGCTGGGAGTTCTTGACCGCCTTGTTAAAAAATCATTTGACTGTAGATGTGAGGGTCTATTTCTGAGTTTTCAATTCATTTCCGTTGGTCAATCTGTCTGTCCATATGGCAATACCATGCTGTTTTTTACCATGTAGCTTAGTATGCTTTTTAAGTCAGGGAGTGAGAGTCCTCCAACTTTGTTCTTTTTGAGACATTTTTCCTATTCTGGATCCTTTTTCCTTCCAAATAAATTAGATAATTGGCTTTCTAGCACAATATTGAATAACAATGGTGGCAGTGGGCATCCTTGTCTTAGTCCTGATCTCAGCAAGAAAGCTTTCTGTCTTTCACTATTGAGTACAATGCTAGCTGTAGGTCTTTTACGTATGTACTTTACCATATTGAGAAAATTTCCTCCTATTCCTATCTTTTGGATTGCTTTTTTTTTTCCCAAGAAGGAGTGCTGGATTTGTCAAATACCTTTTCTGCATCAACCAAGAGGATCATGTGATTTATCTTCTTCAATTTATTAATGTGGTTTATTACACTAATTGATTTTTTCTGTTAAACTACCCTTGCATACCTGGGATAAAACCCACCTGATGGTATGTATAATTCTTTTAATATGCTTTTGGATTCTGTTTGCAAGTATTTTGTTGAGGATTTTTGCATCTATATTCATTAGATATATTGGTCTGTAATTTTCTGTTTTGAGCTTGAGCAAAATTGGAATTTAATCATTTTTGAATAATTTGTAGAATTCACCTGTGAAGCCATCTGGTCCTGGGATTTCCATCTTTGGGAGTATTTTTTTTTTATTTTTGCTAATCCTTTTAAAATTAATTAATTAATTAATTTTATATTTTAAAAGATGCTTAGATTACATAAATGTTACACAAAAATTACAGGGATTTTTGATGACTGTTTCAAACTGTTCACTTGAGAATGTTTTGTTGAGGGCTTCTATTTCTTCTAAGGTCAATGTAGGTAGTTTATGTGTTTCTAGCAATTTATCCATCTCATTTACATTTTCTAGATTTTTGGCATAAGGTTGTTCATAGCATTTTCTTATGATCTCTCTTATTTCTGTGGGGTCAAAGGTAATGTCCCCCTCTCATTTCTGATTTTATTTGTGTTTCCTCTCTTTTTTTTTTTGTCAGTCTAGCTAAGGGTTTGTTGATTTTATTGATCTTCTTAAAGAACTAACTTTTGGTTTTGTTGATACTCTCTATTGTTTTTTGTTCTCGACTTCATTTATTTCTGCTCTTATCTTTAATATTTCTTTCCTTCAGCTTGGTTTGGGTTTACTTTGCTGTTCTTTTTCTAGTTCCTCCAGTTGTGCAGGTAGATCTTAAATTTTACTTCTTTCTTCTTTTTAATGTAAGCATCAAGGATTGTAAACTTCCCCCTAATTACTGCCTTTCTGGTGTCCCATTGTTTCTCTTTTTTTTTTTAGGAAGTACTGGGGATTGAACCCAGGACCTCATTCATGGGAAGCAGGCACTCAATCACTTGAGCTACGTCCACTCCTGGTAGATTTTGATATGTTGTGTTCTCATTTTCATTCCTCTCAAGATGGCAAAAGCTATTACCCTTCTATGATGCTCAATTCATATTGCATTAATTTTATTTTACAGTGAACTTGTAGCCACATTGAGAAAGCACCTGTGTTTTTGTTTGGTCTCAGATTTGCCTGGTTGAGTTGGTGTTTTCTGTTTTGTATTTTTAATTTGGTGTGTTTTCATAACATAAATCAGTAGATAACATAATTGAGGTTGTTATGATCAATAATATCTGCAGGCTCTTTTAGTCTGCTACTTGAAGATTTATTCCAATCACTTTTCATGGAATAATGTATTTTGAAAAGTAATTTTTTGACAAAAAAGAGTGTATAGAAATCTCCCTGTGATTGATTTCCAATGTTTACATTTTTTAACTAGACTGTGTTATTTCTACAGATTAATATTAAATGGAGCTCATGGTCTGTTCATGTGTTAGATGTGCTGTAGCTGAAGCCATGTTCATCTTTTAAACACTAGTTTAAAACTCTACAAATAAAAAGGCCTATTGCTGAAAACAGAAAAGGGGAGAAGCCTCAAGCACAAACTAGCTGTTCTACTAATGATTTTTTAACATGCAGTTGCATTCTCTTTGTATGTCTCCCTCTTCTGAGAGTCTGTGCTGGCAGTGCTGAGTGTTCTAGAGATCCATCTCCATTCTCATGGAGTAAAGGGCAAGGACTGCACCTCCTTGTTTGGTCATGCTTCAGTATTTTAATGGACATGAATGTAAAATATATAAACCTGCAGCTTTAACAACTGTAATAAAGCCTTTTGAATTTATTATTAGAATTATTAGAATAAATAATTAAATTCTTCATATAGAAGTCTGAAAGATGTGTCTCTGTGTTCTTGCTTTTGGAACCTGGGAGCAGTGATGGAAACCAAACAGACTATGAGGAGGTGGCCTGTTGCCTGGGTGCCGGTTATGGCATGTGCTCTTGCATGCATAGACCTGATCAGATTATCATGGACTCAGATTTGAACAGCCCACCCACTCCCCTTGCTATCCCCACCTGTCTCTGGTCCATATATAAACTGATTGCTCCAGTTTTGAAGAATAGAAGTACCAGCAAGCTTAGTGGCTATCTCATCAGGCTTTCAGTATCTGATGTTGATACATTGGCCAGGTTTGTGATTTGGCTCAGGGTACAAAACATTTGTCCAGAAGATGTATCATAATAAGGAACTGTTGAACATCCAAAAACATGTGGGTAAAGATGGAAATTTTCATGTCTTCCATATTGTTGACTGGGACCTGCTCTGCCTTGCACACTCCAGTTTTGTTACCTCTGCAGAAAATAGTGTATAAATTGATGGAAAAAATATTTGCTGAATTTTCTTGCAATTTCTTCTTTGGCCTACTGATTATTGTAGATCTTCTACAATATCTCATATGGTAAAGTGAATTTGTTCCATATTTCACTAGAGAATTTTTTCTGATATTTAAGTAATATTTATCTTTGAGTTACAGTATGAGGGCATTTATTATTACGTATTCTTTGTATTGGTTTACCCACACAGTGAGATTTCACAAACTTTAAAATTATGTTTGTTTTATTTTAGTTTTATTTAATTAAATCACAATTATCATGGTCATAACACTTTGTTATCTTCACTAGTGACATCAATTTTATCAATTGTGATTCTGTCTTCAATAGTTTCAATGTCTCTCTACTCATTTATAAGTTTTCACTTAATTTTTCTTTTGCTAATTTTCAAGCTTTTCCTCCATATATGAGTGTCTTTTAGCAGTATCTGTTTTATTTTATTTTATATTTCAATGGGTCTATTCTCTGAGTTGTTTTTATTTTGCTTTTACATGTACTTTTAGCACTCTGCAAAATAAATTTTCCTTTCTTCTCTCAAGATTCCTTAATTGTATTATCATAACTTTACTTTGAAGTCCTATTTAATAACATTTTTCTGATTTTTTCATCGCTTCATTCTTATTATATTAATGAATTTGGAGAACAGTACTATCTCTTGATAAGACCAATGGATGGCAAGAAAACATTGTTTTGTCTTGTTATGGAGGGGATCATTGGAGTCATGAACATATGACATTGGTGTATTTGTAATTTTTTAACAGCACCATACTCCCCAAAACCCTGGATTTATAGCACTTATTGATTTCCATAGTGCATGTGTGTATGTAATTATGCCATGGCCAACTTCAAGATAAAGCCTTAACACCTCTGTCACAAATCTCAATATTTACTAAAGAGCTCTTACCAGTCAGTATATGCATGGCGAAGCATACATCTGTATGAGGAGTTGAAGGGCTCTGCTGAAGGATGTATGTAAATCTCTGATGCTGCCCTGGGTGGGATTGTGCTGGTAGATTTGAAAAAGATCAGTATAACCAGGTCTTCCAGGCTCCCATTTTAAAATAATGTATTTTCTTTTATTAGAGAAACTGTGAGCTTACAGAACAATCATGCATAATGTGCAGAATCCTCATGTCACCCCTCCAGCAACACTGTGCATTGTTGTGGAACATTTGTTACAGATTATGGGAGAACATCATCAAAATATTACAATTATGTATGGACCATAAGTTACATTTGTTATATTTTTATAACACCTCCCCATTATAAACCTTATGTATTAGTATTGTACATTTGTTAGAGTTCATTAGAGATGATCTCATATTTGTATGGTTAACCACAGTCCATCATCCACTGAAGGTTCACTGTGCTATACAATCTCATGTCTTGTACTATCCATCCAAAGTGTAGATTCAGTGGTATCTTCTTTGTCATTGATGCAAGAATATTAAGATATTGCTATCTATAGTCCATGAGTTACATTTATTGTATTTTCCCATGCATCATCATATTCTTACCACCTTGTAATAATGATATACCTTTGCTCTAGTTCATAGAAGAACATTCTTGTATTTGTACTATTAACAATCATCATCCACCACCGGGGTTCACTATGTTATTCAGTCCCTAGATTATTCTCTAGCTTTCTTTCAATTGACATTTGCATCCCAATGCTACCCCTTTCTGCCACAATAACATTTATAAACCAGCCATGCTAGTTATATTCACTCTAATGTGTCACCGTTGGCTCTATGCATTTCCACAATTATATGTTAAGCTAATTAAAATTCCACATACATTAAGCATCATTAGTCCTTCTCAACCCTCATTCTATCCCCTAGTAACCTATACTCTAGATTTTAAATACATGTGTTTAGTCCATTTAAGTGAGACCATACAATATTTGTCTGTTTGTATTTGGCTTATTTCATTCAGCATAATGTCCTAAAGGCTCATCCATGTTGTTATACATGTCCAAATTTCATGTTTTCTTACAGCAGCATAGAATTCTATCATAAGTATACACTACATTTTGTTTATCCATTAATTGGTTCAAGGACACTTGGATTGTTTCCATCTTTTGGCAATTTCGAGTAATACCACTACGGACATATGTGTGCAAATGTCTCTTTGTGGCCTTGTTTCCAGTTCTTCCAGATATATTCCTAGTAGAGGGATCATCTAGCTTCCTGAGGAACTGCCAAACTGTCTTCCACAGAGGTGGCACCATTGTACATTCCCATCAACTGTAAACGTATGTTCCTATTTCTCCACATTCTCTCCAACACTTGTAGTTTTCTTTTTAAAATAATGGTCATTCTATGAGGTGTGAGATGATATCTCATTGGAGTTTTTATTTGCATTTCCTTAATAGCTAGTTATATTTAACATTTTTTCCATGTGCTTTTTTTTGCTTTTTGTATTTCCTCTCTGGAAAAATATATATTTATGTCTTTTTCCCATTTTAATTGAATTGTATGGCCTTTTATCATAAAGTTGAATGATATTTTTATATAGCGTGGAAATCAAATCCTTATCAGATATGTGTTTTCTAAATATTTTTCCAATTGAGAAGGATGCCTTTGCACCTTCATGAAAAAGTCCTTTGAAGTAAAAAAGTGTTTAAGTTAGAGGAGGTCCAATTTATCTATTTTTTCTTTCATTGTTCATGCTTTGGGTGTAAGGTTTAAGAAACCACCAACTACCACCAGGTTTGAAGATGTATCCCCATATATTCTTCTAATGCTTTATGCTTCTGACTTTTATATTTAGGTTTTTAGTCTCTTTTGCGTTAATGTTTGTATAAGGTGTGAGATCAGATTCCTCTTTATTTCTTTTGGATATGGATATCCCGTTCTCCCAGCACAATTTGTTAAACAGACTCCCAGCTGAGTGGTCTTAATAACCTTGTCAAAAATCACTTGACCATAAATATGAGGGTCTGGTTCTGAACCATTAATTTGGTTCCAGTGGTCTAAATGTTATCTTTATGCCAATACCATGCTGTTTTACCACTGTAGTTAAGTAATATGATTTAAAGTTCAGAAGTGAGAGTACTCCAACTTTGTTCTTCCTTTATAAGACATCTGGCTATTTGGGGTCCCTTACATTGCAAATAAATTTTTTTGAGAGATTCAAATTTATTTTGTGCATGTGAATTTTAAAATTAAGTTTTACTTTAGAAAGGAAACTTTTTACATTGAACAGAAGTGGCTTTTTTTTATTAGAGAAGATGTGGTTTTTCAGAACTATCATGCCTAAAATCCAGGGTTCCCAAATACCACCCTTTTGTTAGCACCTTGCATCATTGGGTACACTTGAAATGATTAATGGAAGCACATTTTAGCAATTGTACTATTAACTATAGTGCTTGGTTAACTTAAGTGTCATTGTGTTCTACAGTTCCATGGGTTAAGAAAAAAATTTTTCTACAACCATATATTCAATCAAAATTTCCCCTTTAACCATATTCAAATTACATTCACAATGTTCTACCATTACCATGATCCATTACAACATCTCAAATAGAAATTCTGTTCATGTGAAGTATTAACATCCTATTTCTTACCCCAACCAGGCCCCTGGTAACCTATACCCTAGATTCTGACTCGATGAGCTTCCTAATTCTAATTATTTCTTAGTAATGAAATCATATATTATTACTCCTTCACTCAACATATCTTCAAAGTCCAACCATGAAATTGCAGGTAACAGAACATCATGCCTTTCATGGCTGAATAATATATTCCATTGTGTGTATATACCACACTTCTTTATGCAGTCATCAGTTAATGGACATGGGTTGATTCCTTCTTTTGGTAATTGTGAAAAATGCCACTATGAATATCAAGGTGCAAATGTATATTCAAATCCCTGCTATCAATACTTTTGGGTGCTAAGTCATATGGTAATTTTACACTTAAGGTTCTGAGGAATTTCCAAACTGCCACAGCAGCTGCACAATTTTGCATAACCAGCAACAATGAATGAGTCTTCCTATTTCTTTACATTCTTTCCAACACTTGTAATTTTCTGACTATTTAATAGGAACCATTCCAGTGGATTTGAAATGGTTTCTCATTGTGGTTTATGTTTGCATTTTACTAATGACTAATGATGTTGAGCATCTTTTCATGTGCTTATTGGCCATTTATATAACTTCCTTGAAGAAATGTCTATTAAAATTTTTGCCTGCTTTTTAAAAAATTTGGTTTTCCTTAATTGTTGAGTTGAAGGATTTTTTAAATGTATTCCAGATATGAAACCATTATCATACATGTAGTTTCCAAATATTTTCAACTATTGTATCACATGTAATTTTACTTTCAAGATAAATTCTTTGATGTGCAAATGTTTTTAAGTTTCATGAGGTCCAATTTATCCTAATTTTTCTTTTCTTGCTTGTACTTTGGGTGTAAAGTCTAAAACACTTTGCTTAACTCAAGATCATTAAGATGTGCCCTTACATTTTCTTCTAGGAGTTTAATAGCTCCAGCACTTATACCTAGGTCTTTGTTCCATGTTGAGTTCATTTTTAAATATGGTGTGAGGTAGAGGTCACCTTCATTCTTTCCATATGAAAATCCAGTTTTACCAGCACCATTTATTTGAAAGACTATTCTTTCCCAACTGAGTGGTCTTTGATAACTTGTTAAAAATCAGTTGGCCATAAATGTGGGAGTTGATTTCTGAGCTCTCAGTTTGATTCCATTGGTCTATATGTCTGTCCTTGTGCCAATACCCTGCTGTTTTGATTATTGTGATTCACAATTTAGTTCTTTTTTTAAAAGATGGCTTTGGCCTTTCTATTTCTGTGATAAAGTTTGTTGGAATTGCATTGAATCTTGTCTACTGCTTTGGGTAAAATTGGCATCTTAACAATGTTTAATCTTCCAATCCATGAACATGGAATGACCTTCCATTTATTTAGTTCTTTAAATTCTTTTAGCAATGTTTTCTAGTTTTCTGTGCACAAGTCTCACTTTTACATCTTTGATAGGAATTATTCTTAGATATGTTATTCTTTTAGTTACTATTATTTATTTTTGATTGTTCATTGCTAATTTATAGAAACAACTGATTTTAAGATGTTAATTTTGTATCCCATCACTTTGCTGAATTCATTAATTAGCTCTTGGAGCTTTGTTGTGGATTTTTCAAGATTTTATGTCTATAGGATCATGCAATCTTTCAAATAGGAAAGTTTTACTTCTTCTTTTCCATTTTGAATGACTTTTATTTCTTTCTCTTGCCTAATTGATCTGGCTAGGACTCCCAGTGCACTGTTTAATAACAGTGGTGAAAGTGGGCATCCTTGTATTGTTCCTTAACTTAGAAAGAAAGCTTTCTGTCTTTCACCATTAGATTTGATGTTAGCTGTGGGATTTTCACATATGCACCTTATAATGTTGAGAACATTTATTGCTATTCCTAGTTTTCTAAGTGTTTTTTTGTCAAGAACAGGTGCTGGATTTTGTCAAATACCTTCTCTGCATCAATTTAGATGGTCATCTCTTTCATTTTTCCTTCATTCTGCTAATGTGGTGTGTTATATTAATTGATTTCCTTATATTGAACCACCTTTGCATATCTGGGATAAATCCAACCTGATCATGGTGTTTACTTATTTAATATGCTGTTGGATTTGTTTTCCTAGTATTTTGTTGAGGATTTTCACTTCTATATTCAAAAGAGGTATTGGTCTTTAGTTTTCTATTGTGGTATCTTTATCTGGTATTGATATGAGAGTGAGGTTGGCCTCAAAGAATGAATTAGGGAATATTTCCTCCTCTTCAAGTTTTTGGAAGGGCTTGAGCAGGATTGGTATTAATTCTTCTTGAAATGTTTGGTAAAATTCCCAAGTGAAGCCATCTGATACTGGGATTTTCTTTGTTGGGAGGTTTTTGATGACTGATTCAATCTCTTTACTAGTTATTTGTTTGTTGGGATCTATTTCTTCTTGAGTCAGTGTAGGCAGTTGGGGTGTTTCTCAGAATTTGTCCATTTCATCAGGTTTATCTAATTAATTTTCCTACAATTTTCATAGTATCCTCTTACAGTGCTTTTTATCAGAAGGGTCAATAGTAATGTCCCCCTTTTCATTTCTGAATTATTGGTGTCCTCCCCCTCTTTTTCTTTGTCAGTCTTAGTATAGATTTGTTGATTTCATTGTTCTTTTCAAAGAACCAACTTTTGGTTTTGTTGATCCTCTCTATTGTTTTTTTTTTTTTTATTCTCTATGTCATTTATTTCCTGTGTATTCTTTGTTATTTCCTTCCATCAGTTTGCTTTTGACTTAAGACTGTTCATTTTCTTGTTATTCCTGTTTTAAGATTAGGTCTTTGATTTGAAATCCTTCTTTTTAATGTAAGTATTTAGATCTATAAATTTCCATCTCAGCACTAAGAAACTATTTCTTAACAGAAAATTCTGAAGATGCTTCCCTATATTTTCTTCTAGGAGTTTTATAGTTCTGGCTCTTACATTTAGGTCTTTGATCCATTTTGAGTTAATTTCTGCATCAGATAGAGGTCCTGTTTCATTCTTTTGGATATGGATATTCATTTCTCCATTTGTTGAAGAGACTATTCTCTCACAATTGAATGGACTTGACAGACTTATCAATGATCAATTTGCCATAAGTGTGAGGGTCTGTTTCTGAACTCTAAATTTGAATCCATTGGTTAATATATCTGTAATTGTGCCATTACCATGCTGTTTTGGCCACTGTAGCTTTGTTATATCCTTAAAAATCAAGAAGTATGCGTCCCCCAACTTCATTCTTCTTTATTAAGATGATTTTGGCTATCTGGATCCCCTCACACTTTTTAAATAAATTTGACAATTGGCTTTTCCTTTTCTGTAAAAGCTGCTCACCATCACTAGCATTATGAAAATACAAATCAAAACCCCAAGGAGATATCACTTCACACCTACTAGAATGGCTTCTATTTAAAAAACTGAAAATTATCAGAGTTAGAGAGGATGCGGAGAAATAGGAACACATTCATTGCTGGTGGTAATATAACATGGTGCTGCTACTCCTGTGGAAGTTATTTTGGCAGTTCTTCAGGAATTGGTATATACATGGTATAATTGAAGGCAGAATCTCAAACATATTTTTACCCTGATATTCAGAGCAGCATTATTCACAGTTGCCAAAAGATGGAAGCAATTCAAGTGTCCATCAAATGAAGAATGGACAAAGTGTGGCATATACATACAATGGAATGTTATTGAGCCATAAAAAGTAATAAAGTCTTGATGTGTGTAACAACATGGAAGAACCTTGATGTCATTATGTTACGTGTAATGAGTCAGACACAGAAGGACAAATAATATATGATTTCACTGATATTAGCTTAATATATTAAATAAATTTATAGAGTTAAAATCTAGAATATAGGTTACCAGGGGATAGATTTCTGTAGGAAATGAAGAGCTGATGCTTAATTTGTATAGAATTTCTATTTAGCTTGCTCATAAAGGCTTGGAACCACATGGTGGCAATGGCAGTACATCATTGTGAATGTAATTAACAACACTGAATTATGTATATGAATGTGGATTAAAGGGGAAGTTTTGGTTTAGGTGTGCTACTACAATGAAAGTTGGAAGAAAAATCATAGGACTGTGAATAATGGATTGTAGTTAATAGTACAAGAATGTTCTTTCATGAATTATAATAAATGCATGATGCTAATAAAAGGTGTTAATAATAGAGTGGTATATAGGTAAAAATAAATGTTATGTAAACTATAATAGTCATATTTTAATATTCTTTCATCAATTGTAACAAAAGTACCACACTAATACAAAGTATTAGTGTATATGTGAACATTGTACTTTTCCATGAATTATCTGTAATCCTATAATGTCTCTAATGTAAAAATAATAATATTTCAAAATGTTATACTGACAGAAAATATAAACTGCTTTTATTACAAAAAAGAAATTTTCAGGTTTACTTTAAGTTTTGAGAGAGTGATTGATTTTTAAGCCCTACGTATTTCTGAGATTCAGCATGAAAAGAAATGTCCACGCATTTATGTCACCTTGTGCAGTTCCCAGATATTAGCTTTTGGCCATCGCTTAAAAACTCTTTCAGGATAATTGATATTTGCAAAGTGGTTTATACAAACACATATATATCCTACGTTGTTATTTGCATAATGACTTTATTTTCTTTTGATTAATGCTCTTTATTCCCCCAAGAGCCTTGAAAAACAGTATCCTTCATAGTGGGAAATCAAAACCAGGGGAGAGATTGATAATGTATTGATGATGGTGTTTTAGGATCCTCTGTCCTAAGCTAGTATTTGAAAATATATAACATATGGTCAAATACTAGAACTCTGGTTACCTTTTTTTTATTATTCCTTTTTTCTGTGAGTACTTTCACGATCCTTTCTTTGAATAGGATTGAATGTGTGTGTAAAACTGTTTGTAGAAATAGTTTTTGCATTTACAAGCATATTTTTTGCACAAATGTTAGCATTTTATACTCATGCTCTGTACATTGCCTTTTGCATTTAACAAAGTATCTGAGAGATAATTACATACTATAATTAACATACAATAACTGCCTACTTGGTATCCACTCTTGTTCTTCTTTCCTGATCTAAACAGATTTTCATTTTCTTGCCCTTACTTTCATGCAGAGATTCCAGAAATGTAGTACCAAGGACTGACTTATCAAAGCTTTATACTTTCCAATCTCCTGGCATGTAGTCTTAGTTTGTCCAATCATGTTGAACTGCAGGTGTCATGCTGGAAATGCTGGGGCAGAAGCACTCTTTCTTCCCCTGAAATGGAACAAGACATAAGTATCCTTAATAATGCTTGACTCAAATAAAATGGGGAAAAGGTAAAGACAAATGAGTTTATATGGTAAAGAGACTTCAAAGTGAGTTGGGAGGTCATCCCAGAGGTAACACTTGTACACATCTCAGCAGGATCTCATAGACTTCCAAAGTGGATACCACCCCAAATAGTGGGGCTCCTGAGGTCAGGGCAGATAGCTATGGAGTTTGGTGCATTGCCAGTGGGCCCTACTTTGGAGTTTGTGCTCCTGAGAGTGACAGAGTTGGACTCAATTATGTCTTCCCTGCATATGGCTCGTCTGTCCCTTCAATTTAAACCTATACTTGGTCCTGGAGTTTGTAGGTGTACAGCCAGAGACTCGAGTCTTTGGGCTGTTCATGTGCCAGCTGGGCCCAGAACCTCAGTGGAGCTGCAACACCTACTCTACAGCTCATTGGACTCACCCAGGACAACTGGCAGGGAGATGATGATGGACAATGGCCATCCCAGGGAATGGAGAGAATCTGCAGCTGCACGCAGGATAGTCCCATCTATCTTCCCCATGGGATATAAGCCCCTCTCAGTTGGAGGTGGAGTGTACTTCTTCATCCCAGAATCCTCAGGATTGGGGAAGGAAGAGCAATGGACTAGAGTGGATTTACTGATATTCTAGTATAGACTTTTGTGATTCTAGCAATTAAGAAATTAAGAAATTACAACATTGCTGTGGAGCCAGTGGCCACTGGAGGCTCTGGGGGCAGGGAGAGGGAAAAACAGTTGTAATATGGGGGCTTTTTTGGGACTTGGGAATCATCCTGAGTGACACTGCAGACAGATATAGGACATTTTTTTATCATCACATAACATGTAGAACTGTGTGGGAGAGAGTGTAGACTACAATGTGAACTATGGTCCATGCTTAATGGCAAAGCCCCAGGATTTATTTATCAATTCCAATGAATGTGCCACACTAATGAAGGATTTTATATGCAAGGTTGTGGGAGGTATGGGAAGTGGGGCATATGGGAATCCCTATATTTTTTGCATAACATTTATGTAATCTAAGTATCTTTAATTTTTTTAAAAGCTAATAGGAGAGTTAAAATAGAATACTAAAAATATTTGGAAAACACAAAATACAACATGAAAGAAGGAACATAGGAACAAAATAGTTGTAACAAGTAAAAAGTAAATAGCAAAATGGAAGACCAAAATAAAACCATAGTGTAATAATTACATTAAATATAAATTCACAATTATTCACAAATGCCAAAAAAGTGGAAGCAACCCAAATGTGTATCAGCAAATGAATGGATAAACAATTTGTGGCATATATAACTGCAGAATATTATTCAGCCATAAAAAGGAATGAAGTTCTGATATGTGGAACAACATGGATGAAATTTGAAGACATCATTCTGAGTGAAATAAGCCAGGCACAAAAGTACAAATATTGTATGATTTCACTGATAGGAAATAATTAGAATCTGCAAATTCATAGAGTCAGAAACTATAATACAGGTACCAGGGCCAAGCCATGGGTGGGGAATGTGTAGTTACTGCTTAAGTGGTACAGAGTTTCTGTTTGGGGTGGTGGAGAAATTTTGGTGATGGATGGTGGTGATGATAGCACAACATTGTGAATGTAGTTTGCACCACTTAATTGTAGATTTGGGTGTGGTTGAAAGGGGAGATTTTCAGTTGTGTGTGTGTAACTAGAACAAATTTTTAAATAAAAAAACCATAGATCTGTACATCACAAAGTGAACTCTAACATAAACTAAGGACTATAGTTAATAGTACTTTTATAATAATATTCTTTCATCAATTGTAACAAAGGTACCACACTAATGCAATGTCTTAGTAATAGGAAAAGCTGTGTATGAGGAAGTGGTATGTGGGGGCTTTGTTTTCTGCATGATTTTTCTGTGAACCTACAATTTCTCTAATAAAAAACTTTTTTAAAAAAACAAACAAAACTAAACTAAACAAAAAAAATAATTCTTGATACCTGTCCCATGACCACGTAAGAAACCTTCTTGAGATGAAGCTAACAACCTTAATGGCAATGCAGAGAGATAAGAAGAACCTGAGTCTCTGAGAATTCCTTAACGATGTGGCCCAATAAGTCTCCTCTGTTATTTAAATTAAAATGATATACTGTCAACACAGTACGAACAATAAAAAAAATAAAATAAAATAAAATGATATAGTCTCCAGGCAATGAAGATGGTGGTGTAAGATGATCCAAAGTACGATTCCACAACTTAAACTTTAAAGAACCAGCATGAAGAGGCAAAGTCATCATCCTTAAAACTTGGGAAAACAGTTAAAGAGTTGCAGTCAATGGGGGGTGATGAAAAAGAAAAAAACAGGTTTTAAAATGGTAGGAGATAATCAGTATTAGTTATATTCACTGTGCTCTCTGTTTGGGGTGCTGGAAATTTTTGATGGTAATATAAAAATATATAGACAAAATACCCATTTAAAAGTGGGCAAGTGATTTTAATAGACACTTCTCCAAAGAAGAAATACAAATGGTTAAATAGCACATGAAAAGATGCTCAACATCACTAGCTATTTGGGAAATGCAAATCAAAACTAAAAGATATCATCTTACACCCATTAGATCGGTGGCTATTAAAAAAACAGAGAACTACAAGCATTGGAGAGGATGTGGAAGAATGGGAACACTTAACCACAGCTGGTGGGGATGTAGAATGGTGCAGCCATTGTGGAGGATAGTTTGGTGCTTCCTCAGGAAGCTAACTATAGAACTGCCATATGATCCAGCAATCCCACTGCTGGGTGTGTACCCAGAATTGAAAGCAAAGACACAAACATATATATGCACACCAATGTTCATAGTGTCATTATTCACTATTGTCAAAAGTTGGAAATAACTCAAATGTCCATCAACAGATGAATGGATAAACAAATCGTGGTATATAAACACAATGGAATATTACTCAGCTGTAAAAAGAAATGCATTTTATGTTATGGCAGAAACTACCATGTTACTCTCCAAAATGTATTAGAACACACTCTCATCCAAAACATGTAAGAGTACTTATTTCCATAGATCCTTGTCAATTTTGGATTCTATACATCTTCATATATCTTTTTCAGTTTTTCAGTCTGATATTGAATAGGCAAGATATCATCTTTTATTTTACTTATTTTGCTTCTCCTGGATTCCTACTGAGGTTGAACATCTTATCAATATGTTTATTGGCTATTTTTGTTTCTTCTTCAGTGAATTATATTTATTTGTCCTTATTTCTACTGGGGTGCTTTTCATTTTTTTTCATTGATTTGTAGGAATCCTTGAGAGAAAGATAAATAGAGATAGACTTCATTTAACTGTCATATATGTACAAATATTCTCTCAGGCTGTCCCTAGTCTTTAAACTTTATTGTATCTTTTCCCCACAGTTACTGTTTTTAGATGGTTTTTGGTTATGTCCTTTATATATTTCAAATTTTATGCTATGACTATGGATTTTTTTCCTGCCCCAAGATTATAAAAAATATTTGTAATGCTTTAACCATTTTCTTTTTACTCTTGGGTTTTTCAGCCAATCTATAATTCATATTTGTGGGTTGTGTGAGACATA
>JAQZBX010069683.1:0-15551 GCA_029593785.1 Cabassous unicinctus
AGGAGGAGAGACCCGCCGCCACCGCCATGTTCCTTGCCAGGTGCCAGGCTCGCCCACAGCTGGTCTCCAGGGAGAAAGCATCACCTGATGACGCCTTGATTTGGACACTTTCGTGGCCTCAGAACTGTAAGCTTGCAAGTTAATAAATCTCCACTGTGAAAACCAACCCATTTCTGGTCTATTGAATTTCGGCAGCCTGGGAAACTAAAACACCATCTGGTTGGATTAATTGGCAATTCTGGATATTACATTCCTCATTTGTAAAATGACTTTGAAATTTTCTTTTAGCCAGGTGAACCTTCTCTGAAAAATGATGGAATTTGTGTTGCAATAGTGGTATCAACACAGTGGTCTCAGACTGAAACCCCCACTAGCAAAATCTTTAGTATTGTCCCTTTTTCAGGTAGTTCCTAGGATTGTCTCAAACATACTTTGTAAAAATTGTGGTAACATATATATATAGAACATAAAATTTCCCATTTTCACCACTTTCAAGCATACAATTCAGTAGAATTAATTACATTGACAATATTATGCTACCATCACCACCATCTGTTACCATAACTTTTCCATCAACCCAAACAGAAACTCCACATCCACTAAGCATTGTCAAATACACTTTTTGAGGGGCCATTATACTTATTTCATCTAACAACTCAAGTAAGCCCCCCTTCTTGCCATTTTACCAAATCTCTTGCTACATAATTCCCAGATTTCTGCATTGTCATCACTTTTGCGGTGTTGGCTGTCACGCCTGCTGTTTTTTGGTATCACCATCACAACTCATGTTCTCTAACCATTTGCCATCTTTCATTGGGGATGTTTTCTCTTTCCCCCAGGGTTTGAAACTGTATGCAGGATATCAAAGTCCAAAGACAGGTAAGAAAGAGCATGCTACATAAGGGGGAATCAGGGGTCTTTCCTGTAGGGCAGGAGAGAAAGTCAAAGGCATTGACTGGGACCCTCTGTCTTCTGGGCCCAGGTGCTCTACCTTTCTAGACACAGGTCGACATCATGCCTGAATTCACAGCGTGACATGCAGCCAAGACACACGGTCCAAATCATCTAATGCTATGTTGTCATTTACTGGTAGATTCCATGGCAGCAAGTAATTATAGTTTATATTGACCATATTCAAGCACAAAGGCAACTGCTTCATTAGTATTTTATAGTTATTGGTTATCAAGGATGGAATCTATTATTTCAATGTTTATCAAGAGCCCCATAATATGCTAAGCACTTATTATGATCACCAAATATAGGAATAGAATGGAGAAGCAATGTGGCCATGGTTACCTGGAAATTTCAAGGTAATGAGGACCAATTGCAAGGGTAGTATGAGTGGCTAGAAAAAGAGTAGATGAGTATCATGTGGGTAAGTATAAAATACATACATTTAAGGAAATATAATCTACACTATATTTAGAAGGTGTTGGCTATAACCTGGTTATAACTCAGGAAGAAGAGCTATAAATCATAGTAACCAAGGCAAACAAAATCTGGGGATCATCTGGAGGGCTGTTAGAGGCAAATTATATTTTCAAACTGTTAAATAAATAAGTGATATTTTCACATATGTTCCAGCCCTCAGGACAAATGCCAAAATGGCCTTTCTATTTAAAATGTAACCTTTTCATTTTCCCTTAATCAAGACTTTCAGGCCATGTAAAGTATCTTTTAAATTCTTGTTTCCAGTACAAGGCACCTTGACTGGAAGGCCATAGTTGACTAATAAATGAATTATCTAGTACAGTGGTGATAATCTATTTTGCATGAAGCCAACAGGAAAAAGAAAAACATTTTGGCATTTTTTTCTCATTTAAAATTAAAAGAAATTTGAGACCCATAAAAAATATGTAGACTTTTAAAATTTAGATTATCTACTTAATTTAGTAATAAAATGTGATTGGGAAAACTGGAACTGTATTATTAATATCTGGGCAAATTGATGCACAGTAAATGAAAGATTTTTGTAATTTTTTATCCAGAAATTAGATCTTGGCCTTTAGTGACAAGAATTGATCTACATGTTCTATAGAACTGATTCAGCCTTTAGTAGCCTAGTTTATCAGCTCTGACCATCACTAGTGAAACACTCCCTCCCCTTCCCCCCGCCTTTCTGTAAAAACAGAAGTGTAATCTAAAATAAGACATTTAATGACTGGTACAGATGTAATAATACTTTAGCCATATTGTGTATATAACCATTATATATGTATAACCATAACATACATATGGGAATTAAAACATGCTATAATAGCAGGATCATTTTTAATTTATTCTTTGAATATTTGAGTGCATGCCATGTGCCAGGCATTGTGCAAGATGGGCAAAATGGAGTAAGTGCTATAATCAAAATGACAGATAGTACCAAGTGTTGGCAAGGATGTGGAAAAATTGGAACCCTCCTCTATTGCTGGTGGGATTGTAAAATGGTTCAGCTGCTTTGGGAAGTAATCTGGTAGTTTCTCAGAAGGTTAAACATAGAGTTACCATATGACCCAGCAAAATAAATGAAAACATACACACGAAAACTTGTACATGAATGTTCACAGCAGAATTATTCATAATGACCAAAAGATGGAAACAACCCAAATGACTATCAACTAATGAATGGATAAGTAAAATGTGGTATATGCATGTAATGGAATATTGTTTAGCCATAAAAAGGAATGAACTACTAATTTATCCCATGATGTAGATGAACCTTAAAAAATATTATGCTAAGTGAAAGACATCATTCACAAAAGACCTATTCACAAAAGACATCATTCACAAAAGAATCTATTTTATGATTCCATTTTTATTAAATGTCCATAATAAGCAAATCTATAGAGACAGAAAGTAGATTAGTGATTGTCTAGGGATAAGACAATAGGTTTCTTTGTGGGGTGATAAAATATTACAAAATTACTTGTGGTGACATTGCACAACTCTATGAATGTACTAAAAGCCATTGAATTGTACATGTTAAATGGGTGAATTGTGTGCTATGCAAATCATATCTTATTAAAGCTGCTATTTTAAAAATCAAATTGCTAGATAAAGGGAGTAAATAAAACAGTGAGGATCCCTGCCTTAATGGAGCTAGTCAGGAAGATAGAAACTAAACAAGTAAACATGAAAATAAATCATTGTAATTCAGATCAGTCTGGGAGCTAACTCCTCAAGACCAATAATAAAGCCAGAGGACATGAAATAATGTCTTTGTTATACTTAAATAAAATAATTTTCAAAGTAGAATTGCATCTCTAGTGAAACTGCCTTTCAAGAATAAATGTAAAATATATTTTTTCAGGCAACAAATACTGAGTTTACCACTTTAAAACCTGCACTAAAGGAGCTTCTAAAAGAATGTGCTTCAAGCAGAAGAAAAGTGATCTCATATGGAAGGTATGAGATGTAAGATGGAATGGGCAAATCTATACAAACATTGATTCTCTAAAATAATAATAAGATCTTATTTGTGGGATTTTTAAAAATCCCTAAAATACTGGGCAAGAATAGCATTTAATTTGCTAAAGTAATGATTGAAATAAAGACAGTCTAAGGTTTTTGCACTATTTGTAAGGAGAGTAAAGCTACTGATTAACTTTAGACTTTGTTAAATTCAGTATGCACCTTAAATTTTAAGGGTAACCACTAAAAAAGATTAGAAATAAAATGGATTTGAAACCAGAAGGAGGGATACAAAATAGAATGAGGGTTAAAAAACAAACAAACCCTCACTCAAATCAGAAGAAGGCAAGAAAGGAGAAAAAGAACTTAGAAAAAGAGAAACAGGAAGCACAAAAGAAAATGGTAGAAGAAATCCTAATGTATCCATGATCACAATAAATGTAAATGGACCAAGCTTTCCTCTTAAAAGGCAAAGATTGTCACAATAGATTTTCTCATAAACACATCTATTTTCTGTATACAAGAAACTTATCTAAAACATACACAGAATGTTGGAAAAAAGGATGAAAAAATATAATCTATGGAACTTTTTCAAAAACTGACCACATATCGCTCCACATAGTAGGTCTCAGCAAATTTCAAATTTATTGTGAACAGTCCATTTTCTGATCACAATATAATTAAGTTATAAATGAATAACAAAATTGTATATGAAACATCCCATACTTTTAGAAGGCAAAGAAGTTTAATATGTTAGTCTAAAGTTAAACAGAAATTAGGAATCATTAGGAATGAATGATAATTGTTACATATCAGACCTGAAGGAATCTTGCTAAAACAATAATTAGAATAAAAATTTTAGCCTTAATAACTTATATTTTAAAAAAAGAAAGTTTTAATTAATGAGCCAAGTATTCAGTGTAATAAATTAGATTGAGGACTGCAGAAAATAAAAAAATACAAAGAAAGTAGAAAGGGAATAACCAAAATTAAAAAAAAAAAATTAATGAAATAGAAAACAAAGATATAATGAAAGGATTAATAAAGACACAAGTTGGTTCTATAAAAAGACTGAGAACAAACACATACCCCAGCAAGATCAAGGAAAGAGAGAAGGCACAAATAAAAATAATCAGGGTATATAAGAACAGATGTATCGGAGCTTATAAAGATAATAAGAGGATATATTAAGCATCTTTAGGGCAATAAATTTATAAATTCTTTGAAAAATATAGCTTATCAAAATTGACCTAGGAAGAAATATTAAACCTGACTAGTTCTTCTATTCAAGAAATTGAAATAGGAGATAAAATCTTCCTTCAAGGAAATGTCAAGCCCAGATGATTCTTCAGTTTTCATGAAGCATTGAAGAAAGAAATAATTTCAATATTGTGTAAACTCTTCCAAGTAATAGAAATTAAGGAAACTTTCCTTAACTCATTTATTAAAACTCAAATCAATTTGTATAACCATGGTATTCAAAACAGTCAAAGATGGTATAAGAAAGAATTCCTGATCAATTTTACTCATGAACCCAGCTGTAAAAATTCTAAGCAAAATATTAGTAAATAGAACCAATGAATGTATGAGAAAGATAAAGTTTAGCATAGTAATTCAAGATTAGTCCAACATTAGAAAATCTATTGTAATGTGCCCCATCAATTGATTAAAAGAGAAAAACTATGGGATCATCTTAATTGATGTAGAAAAGCAAATTATAAAATTCAACATTCATCCATAATAATAAAAAAAATATGAACAGACTGCAAGTAGAAGGGAATGTCCTTAACATAATGAAGGGAATTTATTTTTAAAAACTACAATAAACTTCAAATTTAATGGGGAAACATTAAAAGTATTCCCTTTAAAATTAGGAAGAAATCAAAGGCATCAAGTCTTACCACTTCTTGTCCACATGGGGATGGAGATCCTAGGCAGCACAAGGAAGAAAAGAGAAGTTATAGAATTGGGAGGGAAAGAACAAAACAGAAATAATTCAGAAATTTATTTGACTGGATCTTTAGGAAATCCAAAGGAATGTACAGATAGATTAATATAGAAACGATGGTGCATACAAAATCAAAATACTACGATGAATTGCATTTCTCCACACTAACAACAATCAGTGAAAATATGTAATAAAATGCCATTTGTAGTAGTTCTTAGGGATAAATATTATTAAAATGAGCAAGACTGTTACAGAAGACGTTATAAAATTCACCTGAAAGATATTAAAGACCCAAATAAATAAAGAGTTGGTGAAAATATAACTTCCTGCATATATCAGTTCTCTCCCAACTGATTTATACAGTCAATGTTATTCCAATTAAAATTCCAACAAACTGTTTTTGTTTCGTTTTATGGAAATTGGCAAGCTGAATCTTTAATTTTCAGATTATAGAATGGTACATCCAATATGATTGCATTTTAAAAGAAGGAACATATATGTATTCATCGCATGCATAAATGACCTGGAAAAATTTGGGTGGAGGGGAGTAAACATTTTCTATCGCTGTATAACAAATTAGCACAAACGTAGCAGTTTGAAACAATTAGTTATTAGCTCACAGTTCTGCAGGTCAGAAGTCTGGCATGGTGTGGCTGTATTTCCTGCCCAGGGTACTAAACAGCTAAAATCAGCGTAACAACTGGACTGAGTTCTTATCTGAAGGCTCTGGGGAAACATGGCTGCTAAACTCATTTTTGTTGGCAGAATTCAGTTCCTTCTGGTTGTAGAATGGAGATCCCATTTCCTTGCAGGCTGAGGACTATTCTCAATACCTAGAAGCCATCCATATTCTTTGCCAAGTGGCGTCCTCCATCTCCAAGCCAGCAGTAGGGTGCCAGATCCCTCCCATGCTTCAGATCTCTGGCTTCCTTTTCTGCGACCAGGTGGAGAAAATCTGCATTTAAAGGCTCCTGGGATTAGGTCAGGCCCATAAGGATAATCTCCCTATGTTAAGATCAGCTGATTTGGGACCTTAATTACGTTGGCAAAATCCCTTCCCAACAGTAGGTAGATTAGCGTTTGACTGAAAAACTGGAAGGAGGTGTGTGCACACCATGGGCCTGGAATCTTGGAAGGCCTTCTTAGAATTGCCTATCACAGTGAGATTATGGATTTTGGGTGTGTGCTTTTATATATTTTACTATTGTCTACATTGACTTTTTTGGGTGAGATTAAAAATAGTAATTTTTTAAAGTGAATGAAAAGTTTTCAAATAAAGAGAGTCTGTGTAGACCACTCTTGAAAAGCTTGATTATGAAAATGACCAGCAAAAGAAGGTAACTGAAGAGGATGTACAGTCCAGGATGTCTTCTTTTGTTATTTGTTCATCTTGTTTTAGGATGGGAAGTAGTAGAGAAGGTTGGAGTGCTGAGGAGTATGATCCAAAGAGGAAGAATCTGAAGAGCCAAAAGAGAGACAGGATAACCAAGGAATTGAAGACCACAAGAGGGCAAGAATATAGGTGGGCCTTATAGGAAGGGGCATTTCCACGGACACAGCAGTGAAGAGAGAAGACTCGATGGAAGTTGGTTTGTGGACCTGGTGGTGCCCACGAAGGAAATCCTTTCACAGCCCCCTCTCAAGAAAAAGGGAATGGAGCTAAGATAATCAAGGGAATGGCTTGGTCTTAAAGGATGATGACTTCAAGAGATATCATGAAAATCTACAAAATATTAAAGTTTTAAAGCAAGGCAGCCTGGACAATTTCTGCCCTGTATCTTGGAATATTCAAATAAGCAAAACATCTAAGAAGATCCACACATAGGTATTTGGAGGCCTGACACATCTGAAAGGTACTATGGTTGTAGGCTATTTTGACCACCACTAGGCTCTAAGGATGTTTGGAGTTGCGTTCTTCATGCTTCAGCATGTGTAAGCAGTCTGTAGCTTGACTGAAGACAGTGTGGCCGCCAGCAGCTGACACAAACTCAGGAGCAGCAAGGAATCCAGGTGTGGAGGCCGGTGGCCCCGCCTGTGAGCCTGGCATGGTAAGATGTCTCTTAATTTTTTCATGTAACCCAAATGTTCAGCTTGCTGGCCTGTGATGTCATACTTTAATGACTGAATTACCATTGTCCTAGTTCCTACCACCTGACTGCAGGAAGTTCAGTTTGTTTCCAGGTTCTTCTCCCCAGCGCCACCTGTTCTGCAAATCCACTTGAGCCAACCATCGTGCTCTGACTCCAGACCTCACTTCCTGTGTTCCTATCCTCTACAGCACTTCCAGACCCTTCCTTCGACTCCTCTCAGTGTCAGTGTAGACAAAGCTATCGCTTTCAATAAGACTTTGCTGTAAGCTTTGCTGTAATAGGAGGTACTTACACCAGAGGGCTTAAGCGTGGATGCCAGTTGCAGAGTCCAAGTCTCTTCACAAAGCAGTGCACCTGCTGTGTGCTTCTGCTTACTTCAGGACCTACCCCACGAGGGATAGTCAGACATGCCCACATGCAGGGCATGAAAGCATTTTACAGAAAAATCATCCAGAAAATAGAGTTCCTGTATACCTCCCCCAACACGCATATCACTAACATTTTGTGTTATTGTGGTTACTTTGTTATAAGCAAAGAAACAATATTATTATAATTATACTATTAACTATAGTCCATAGTTTATATTTGGGTTCGCTGCTTGTGTTGTACAGTCCTATGATTTTAAAAAAAATTTTATTCTAGTAACATATATACAACCTAATCACTTTCAAAAATATAATTCATTGGTGATAATTATATTCACAGTGTTGTGCTACCATCATAATCATCCATTACTAAAACTTTTCCACCACCCCAAACAGAAACCCCGTACCAATTTCCTACACCTAGCTGGGTCCTTGGTAACCTGTAACCTAGTTTCTGACACTATGAATTTGTTTATTCTAATTTTCACATCAGTGAGATTATACAAGGTTTTTTCTTTTGTGTCTGGCTTATTTCACTCAACATGATATCTTCAACGTTCAACATGTGTTTGCATGTATCAGAACTTTATTCCTTTTTGCAGTTGAATAATATTCCATTGTATGGTGTATTAGTCAAGCAAAAGGGTGCTGATGCAAAATACCAGAAATCTGTTGGCATTCATAAAAATGTATTTATTTGGGGTAGAGAAGCTTACCACCAGCTTACAGTTACCAGGCCATAAAGCATAAGTTACTTCTTTCACCAAAGTCTGTTGCCACATGTTGGAGCAAGATGGCTGCCGATGTAGGCTTGCTTCTCTCCACAAGTCCAGCTGTAGACTATCAGGAGAATGGATCGTCTCTTCCGGGACCTTCTCTCCTTCCTCACGACCAAGCTCCTCTGTGTGCTTACTTCCCGGGGCTCCAGCATTAAAACTCCAAACTCCCTTCTCTGCCGTGCGGTTTCTCTGAGAGTCCCCACCCACCAAGGGGGCAGGGATGCAACCTCCTATTGACATGGCCCAATCAAAGCCTTAATCATTATTTAATCAAGTAAAAGCAAAACTTCTGAATCCAATACACTCTAATATGCCCAGAGGAAAAGACCAGTTTACAAACATAATCCAGTATTACTTTTTGGAATTCATCAATATATCAAACTGCTGCATATGGATGTGCAACATTTTGTTCATTCATCCATTGATGGACACTTGGTTGCTTCCATCTTTTGGCAATTGTGAATAATGTTGCTATGAACATCAGTGTACAAATATCTACTTGAGTCCCTGCTTTCAATTCTTTTGGGTATATACCTAGTAGTATGATGCTGGGTCATATGGTAGTTCTATATTTAGCTTTCTGAGAACTGCCAAACTGTTTTCCACAGCAGTTGCATCATTTTACATTCCCACCAAAAATGAGCAAATTCTTATTTCTCCACATCCTCTCCAACACTAGTTACTTTCCATGTTTTAAATAGTAGCTATTCTAGTGGGTAAGAAATGGTAGTATCTCATGATTTTGATTTGTGTTTCCCTAATGGCTGATGATGTCAAGCATCATTTCAGGTGCTTACTGGCCATTTGTATATCTTCTTTGGAGAAATGTCACCTCAAGTGTTTTGCCCATTTTTAAATTGGGTTGTTTGCCTTTTATGTTAAGTTGTAAGAGTTCTGGATATTAAACCCTTATTGGATATGTGGATTCCAAATTTTCTCTCCCATTCTATGGGTTGTCTTTTTACTTTCACCTTTGATGAACAAAAGTTTTTAATTTTGATGAAGTCCCATTTACCTATTTTTCTTTTATTGCTTGTGCTTTTGGGGTAAAAACTAAGAAACCATTACCTAACACTAGGTCCTGAAGATATTTCCCTATGTTTTCTTCTGATTTTTATAGTTTTGGTTCTTATATTTTAAGTCTTTGATCCATTTTGAGTTAATTTTTGTAATTTGTATATGGTGAGAGGAAAGGTTCCACCTTCATTCTTTTACATGTGGATATCTAGTTTTCCTCATTGAGTTGGCTGGCTTGGCACCCTTGTCAAAAATCCATGCTGTTTTGATTACTGTAGCTTTATAATAAGTTTTAAAATAAGAAGGGTGAGTCCTCTAGGTGGTTTTGGCTATTTGGGACCCCTACCCTTCCATAAAATTTCACGATTGGTTTTTCCATTTCTGCAAAGAAGACTGTTGGAATTTTGATCAAGATTGCATTGAATCTGCAAATCAGTTTGGGTTGAATTGACATCTTAACAATATTTAGTCTTCTGGCCCATGTACTTGGAATGTCCTTCTATTTATTTAAGTCCTCTTTGATTTATTCTAGCAATACTTTGTAGTTTTCCATGTACAAGTCCTTTATATCCTTGGTTAAACTTATTCCTAGATATTTTATTCTTTTAGTTGTGATTGTAAATGGAATTTTTTCTTAATTTCCTCTTCAGATTGTTCATTACTAGTGTAAAGAAACACTACTGATATTTGCATGTTGATCTTGTATCCCGCCACGTTGCTGAATTCATTGATTAGCTCTGGTAGCTTTGTTGTGGATTTTTCAAGATTTGCTATATATACAGGATCATGTCAGTGGCAACTAAGGAAAGTTTAACTTCTTCCTTTCCAATTTGGATACTTTTAACTTCTTTTCCTTGCTTAATTGCTATGGCTATAATTTCCAGCACAATGTTGAATAACAGTGGTGGAAGTGGGCATCTTTACCTTCTTCCTAATCTTAGATGGAAAGCTTTCAGGTTTTCACCATTGAGTATGATTTTAGCTGTGGATTTTTCATATATATCCTTTATCATGTTGAGGAAATTTCCTTCTAGTCCTATTTTTCTAAGTTGTGTTTTGTTTTTTGGTTTTTTTGTGTGTGGGTTTTTTTTTTTGTTTGTTTGTTTTTGTTTTTTTATCAATAAGGGGTGCTGGATTTTGTCAAATGCCTTTTTGGCATCTATTTAGATGATCATGTGGTTTTTATCTTTGTTAATGTAGTGTATTACATTCATTGATTTTCTTATCTTAAATCACCCTTGCATACCTGGGATAAATCCCACGTGAGCATGTGTATAATTCTTTTAATGTGCTGTTGGGTTGGATTTGCTAGTATTTTGAGGATTTTTGCATTTATATTCATGAGGGATATTGGCCTATAATTTTCTTTCCTTGTGATATCTGGCTTTTGTATTTGGTTGATCTTGGCTTCATAGAATGAGTTAGGAAGTGTTCCCCCCTCTTCAATTTTTTGGGAGAGTTTGAGAAAGATTGGTGTTAATACTTGGAATGTTTGATCAAACTCACCAGTGAAGCCATCTGGTCCTGGACTTTGTTGGGAGGGTTTTTTGTTTTGTTTTTTCAATTAAAAAAATTATTGAGGTGTATCATTCATACATGAACATACATAAACAAGAAGTATATAGTAAAAGTTGTGAACTTACAAAACAAACATGCATATCATCATACAGGGCTCCTGTATATCACCCCACCACCAACACCTTGCATTGTTGTGAAACATTTGTTTCAAACTATGAAAGAGCATCGTCAAAATATTACTACTAACTATAGCCCATATCTTAAATTTTCCATTTTTTAGTAGTAGCCATTCTAGTGGGTAAGAGTGGCTTTTAACACCCTGTATTAGTATTATTTTTTTTGTTATAGTTCATGAGAGAGTGTTCTTAAATTTGTTCTGTTAACCACAGTCCATCTTCTATCACAGGATTCATTGTGTTATATGGTCTGATACTTTGTACAATCCATTCAAAGTGTACACTCAGTGGCTCTCATTTTCATCACAGAGTTGTGCTGTCACCACCTCAGTCAATTTTAGAATGTTTTCATTACTCCAAAAGGAAAAATTGTTGGGAGGTTTTTGATTACTGATTTAATCTTTTTACTTGTTACTGTCTATTGAGATCCATTTCTTCTTTATTTTTTTTTTTAAACCCCGGCCGCGGTGGTGAAAGCACCGAATCCTCATTTCCTCTTGAGTCAGTGTAGGTAGTGTGCTTCTAGGAATTTGGCCATTTTATCTACGTTATCTAACTTGTTGGTGTATAGTTGTTTATAGTATCCTCTTATAATTCTTTTTATTTCTGAGGGGTCAATAGTAATGTTCCCCCTTTCATTTCTGATAGTTATTTGTACCCTCTCTCTTTTTTCCTTTGCCAGACTAACAAAAGGTTTGTCAACTTTTAGTGATCTTTTTAAAGAATCAACTTTTGGTTTTGTTGATTCTCTCTAATGTATTTTTTTTTAAGGTACTGGGGCTGGGGATTGAACCCCAGACCTCATATGGTGTTTAAACCCCAGACCTCATATGTGAGAAGCCAGTGCTCAACCACTGGGCCACATTGGCTCCCCTGAACTGGTTTTTTCATTTGTTTGTTTGTTGTTGTTTGTTTCTGTTTTTAGGAGGCACCGGGAACTGAACCTGGGACCTCCCATGTGGGAAGCAGGTGCTCAACTGCTTGAGCCACATCTGCTCCTCCACTGTCTTCTTACTCTCTCTTTCACTCATCTCCGTTTTAATCTTTTTACTTCCTCCCTTCTGCTCACTTTAGATTTAGTTTGCTCTTCTTTTTCTAGACCCTCCAGTCATGAGGTTAGGTCTCTGATTTGAGATCTTTCTTCTTTTTTAATGTAAGCATATAGAGCTATAAATTTCCCTTTCTGCTCTGCCTTTGCTGTACCCCATTAGTTTTGGTTTAGTGTGTCTTTCTTTTCATTTTCCTCAAGATATTTCCTAATTTCACTTGTGATTTCCCCTTGGCCCATTGATTGTTGAAGAGTACTTTGTTTAAGTTCCACATATCTGTGGATTTTCTAGTTCCCTCTCTGTTATTGATATCTGGCTATATTCCATTGTGGTCAAGGAAGATGCATTATATGATTTCAAGATTTTTTAATTTATTAAGACTTGTTTTGTGACCTAACATATGATCTATCCAGGAGAATGATCCATATCATTGACCTTCTTTATCCCTCATAACAGTTTTTAAAGTCTGTTTTATCTGATATTGGCATAGCTATCCAAGCTCTCTATAGTTACTATTTGCAAGGTATATATTTTTTCCATATTTTCACTTTCAACCTACTCATGTCTTTGAATTTAAGGTGAGTCTCTTGTAAATAGCATATAGTTGCTTTTTATCCAATATGTATTTTTTTAAAAAACAATTTATTGAAGTATATCATTCATACATGAACATACATAAACTATAAGTGTTCAGTAAACATCGTGATCTTACAAAACAAACATGCATAACATCATACAGGGCTCCTACACCTCACCCCCCCACAAACATCCTGCATCGTTGTGAAACATCTGTTAAATCATGGAAGAGCATCGTCAAAGTATTACTACTAACTATAGTCCAAATCTTCCTCCCCTATACTTTTTTTTAAGGATTTATTTATTTATTTACTTTTATCCATTTTTACTCCACACCCCCCCCCATTTTTGCTGTTTCTGTGTCCATTTGCTGGACAACTCTCTGTGTCCGTTTCCCGCCCTCTCTTCTCCTGTCTTCACAGGATTCGATCCTCGGAACTTCCGATGTGGGAGAGAGGCGTCCTACTACCGCCTGCGCCACCTTAGTTCCTGGTTTTTTGGTGCATCTCGTCTTGGCCCTCCCTTGTGTCACTCTCCTGTTATGTCATCATCTTGCTGTGTGGCTTGCGGGGCCTGGCGGCTCACCTGCTCGCAGGGCCTGGCGGCACACCCGCACACAGGGCCTGGTGGCTCACCCACATATGGGGCCTGGCGGCGCACCCATGCATGAGGCCTGGCAGCTCACCCATAGACGGGGCCTCATGGCTCACCCGCTAGCAGGGCCTGGCGGCGCACCCGCTTGCAAGACCTGGCAGTGCACCTGCACACGGGGCCTGGCGGCTCACCCACAGATGGGGCCTCATGGCTCACCCGCTCGCGGGGCCGGGTGGCACACTCGCGCAGAGCCTGGTGGCCCACGCACCTTCTATATTTTTCTTTTTTAAATTTTTACCGGGCGGTCCTGAGGGTTGAACCCAGGTTCCTCCATATGGGAGACAGATGCCCAACCACCCGAGCCACATCCGAGCCCCTGCTATATCTCTTAAGGTTGACCAAAGATACCCAAAGTTACAGCCTTTCCCCATACAGGATGGTCATATAATAAATCAGGCTTAGTTTATTACCAGCATTCTAAAAACCAGACCTAGGGAGAAAAACTAGGTCTGGGGACACATGCATGGTTTCT
Organism: Cabassous unicinctus; assembly: GCA_029593785.1. Classification (NCBI taxonomy): domain Eukaryota; kingdom Metazoa; phylum Chordata; class Mammalia; order Cingulata; family Chlamyphoridae; genus Cabassous; species Cabassous unicinctus. The sequence continues at coordinate 14,044 of JAQZBX010069683.1, forward strand.
AATATAGCGAATGTTTAGCCTACCCTGATTATCACAAAATCGGGACAGCGAGAATCCAATATATACTTTTAAATCCAATCTGTTAATTTCTGCCTTTTACTGAAGAGTTTAATCCATTTTCATTTAAAGAAACTACTGGTAATGCAAAACTTCCTTCTGCCATTTTGCTATTTTGCTTTGTAAATCTTAAAACATGTTTGTCTCTGAATTTTTCTGTTAATGCCTACTTTCATATTTATTCAATTATTTTGTGTTGTACTATTTTGAGTCCCTTCTCATTTCTTTCTGTATATATTTTTTCCTATATTTTCTTTGGGATTACCATTTAACATCCTAAATACATAACAATCATATTTGATTTGATACCAACTTAACTTCAACAGCATATATAAACATTGTACCTATTCCCCTCCATCCCTCACCTTATTGTTATACTTGTTACAAATTAAATCTTTATAGATTGTATGTCCAAAAACCATAGATTTATCATTACTTTTTATGCATTTTCACTTTAGAACCTATAAAAAATAAAAAGTGGAGTTACATACCAAAAAAAATAGTACAATATTACTAGCATTTGTAATTACTCATATGGCTACTTTTACCAGAAGCCTTTATTTGTTTATGCTGCTTTTATCCACTATCTAATGTCCTTTCCTTTCAGGCTGAAGAACTCCCTTTAGCATTGCTCATAGGGCAGGTCAAGTGGTGACAAACTCCCCTCAGGTTTTATTTATCTGGGAATGTCTTAATCTCGCCCTCATTTTTGAAAGACAGTTTCACCAGATACAAAATACTTGGTTGGAAATTGTTTTCTTTTGGTATTTTAAATATTTTGTCTCACTGCCTTCTTGCTTTCATGGTTTCTTATAGGAAATGAATACTTAATCTTACTGGGACTCCCTTGTACAGAACATGTTGCTTTTTTCTTGCAGCTTTCAGATCTCTTTCTTTGTCCTTGGCACTCAGCAGTTTGACTATAATGTGTCTGGGTGTGGCTTTTTAAGTTTATCATATTTGGCATTCATTGGACTTCTTGTATGTGAATATTCATGTATTATTTAAGTTTGGGAAGTTTTTTTTGCCATTATTTATTTGAATATTCCTTCTGCCCCTTTCTTTCTTTCTTCCCCTTCTGGGACTCCCATAATGTGTACATTGGTGTGCTTGGTGGTGCCCCATAGATCTCTTAAGCTCTGTTTGCTTTTATTTTATTTTTATTTTATTTTATTTTATTTTATATTTTCACCCTTTTGCTCCTCAACCTGAATCATTTCAATTGTTTTGTCTTTGAGTACTTTTTTTCTGCCAGCTCCAATCTGCTATTGAAATCTTCCAGGGAATTTTTCATTTCAGGGTTGTGGTCTTCAACTCCAGTATTTCTCTTTGGTTTCTTTTTATATTTTCAGTCTCTTTATTCAGATTCTCATATTGTTCATTCATTGTTTTCCTGATACCCTTTAGCTCTTTTTCTTTGTTTTCCTTTAGCTCCTTGACCATACTGAGGA
>JAQZBX010069684.1:0-15540 GCA_029593785.1 Cabassous unicinctus
AGGAGCAGGGTTTCCCACTCTCAAAGCACCTCTGGGTCTTTTGGGGGGTGGGGGGGTGAGCTGTGAATGAAGCCACTACCCAGGCTCTGTGAAGAGGAGGGTACTGAGAGGGCCCAGCTGGCTTCCCTCTGCCTCAACTGCAGCTCGGTTCTGCCTGGAGGTTGGGGAGGTTGGCGCAGGTGCAGATGGGCAGGGGAGGGAGGGTGCAGAGGGGCTTCGTTTGGGAGGCTCTGGCTCCCCGCTGTCTTCCCCCAGTAACTTACCCCACCCCCAAGCCGAGCAACCCGCACCACCTCCTCCCTTCTGGAGTCCCCTGACCTTTGTCGCCACAGGCGTCCCCCTCCCCAGCCACCTGTGCCTCATCTGGAAGCAGATGGAGTGGAGGGGCTCCAAGCCCCCATTCCTCCAGCCCCTGGCCTCCCAAAGGCAGGGTCCTTCCTTCTTCAAGCTCTTCTGTCTGAGCTAAAGCTGCTGAGCTTGAGTGGGGAGGGGAAGGGAGACAGAGAGTGCAGTGTGCCCTTGAGTTTGAGTTTGTGGTGAGATTCAGAGTGGTGGTGAAGAGGTGGTAAGAAGCAATGAATTTAAGCAACAAATAACAGCCTGGGGCTTTGAAAAGCAGTCTCTCTTGCTGGGTGGTCAGAAAGTTAAACAAAACTGCTGATAGTGATTCCTCTCTCACTAGGTTAAGAAACCTCTTTAAAGGTTGCTGAATTTACTAGACCCATTAGAGCAGTAGAGTTAACAGTGCAGGTTCAATCCTGACTGCACCGATGACCAATTCTCTCTGCCTCAACTCCCTCATCTGTGAAATGGGGCTAGAGTACCCACCTCCAAGAGCTGCAGTGAAGACTCAACAAACGATTACCTGGAAAGCGCTCAGTGTCTAGCCCACAGTAAGCACTCGGAGTACATCAGCCACTGCTAGCTTCAGGAAGAGGCCTTCTTAGAGGTTCCAGAAAGGCCTGCAGTGGTGGCAGTGGTCTAGGCTGCAAGGTAAGGGGCCTGAGTTCGTGCCCTGGTGTAGCCACCAACTCACTGAAAAAAGTCATAACGCAGCTCCCTCATCTGTCTAATGGGGATATTAATACTTGCCCTACCTACTTTATAGGGATGGTGTGAGAATAGTGAGATCATACGTGACAGGATACATTTCTGAGATATTTAATTTGTTGTGTCTCTCTCTCTTTCCAGCTCCCGCTTTGAGCAGGTCACCAGGTTTCAAAACTCCTAACTTCAAGGACATTGGGTACAGTAGGAAGTAGAACCAGTCAGAGTATTTGGTGACAGCTTCTGGCTACCAAGGGAGTGATTTTTGGGAAAGGGAAGATACCACCTTTGAGAAAGAGGAGGCAAGACTCCTTACCTGGGAATGAGAAGAGGCCAGCGAGACCCAGGAGCACAGTTCCCAAATGGAGTGGTGCGGAGGGAGGCGGGGCATTTGGCACAGGTTCCCAGCCTGGGCAGAGTTCCATGTGCCCCAGTGGCACAGAACTGAGATTCACAGGCCTGTAAGGACCACTGTGGGTTTGGGTGCTGAGGTCAGCAGAGACCATGGCGGAGTGGAATTTACAGGCACCTCTTCTCTTTTCAAAGCCCCACCCAAGCCTCCCCACCCCGGGTGCAAGCCTGGGTATTGGGGGAAAGGATCCAGGTAATTCTGACATGAACTGTCCCGCCACTCCAGTGGGTGGGGGCTCAGAATTGGAATCAAGTTGACTTACAGACAGAATGGGTTGTGTCCCGACTGCCTGAGTTTGGGGACTGACACTCATATCTATTACACACAGATTCCAAAGTTTAAAACATGTGGCGTGTCAGAAACATAGTACCCAACGTGATTATTAATTACCAAATTATCTTGGTCCCCAAATGCTTGGCAGGAGGGGAATAGGGAAAGCTCACGAGGGTCAGAAAGGATTTGGGCTGGAGCCCCTGAGAGTGTGCTTACCGCTGGTGAGGGGGTGAGGGGAGAATGGGGAGAGCCTCTGGGACAGGTGAGAACTTGTCGTGCCCTGCACTCCCCCAGTCACTTCCCTCAGTGTGGCTGCTCTGCTTCCCTGAGGCTCCCTGGCTCCTCCCTCCCCTGGAGGGACAGGACAGGGACAGAGCCGGGCCTGTGGCTGGGGAGCCTGTGTCTGTGGCCTCCTTGGCACTTTTGGGCAGCTGCACTTAAGTCTTGTGAAGGAGAAAGGGCGAGGGAGAGAGAGCGAGTCCCCGGAGCCCTGCCAGGCTTCAGTAAGGGCAGCTTTCAGGAGTCAAACTTTCTCAGGCTAAAGTTTCCTCTCAAGTGGCAGAGGGAGGAAGCGGCTGCTGAGACGCCAGGGTCTCCAGGGTCTGGCCCTCCTGCCCTCCTTGGGGACCTCCCCACACATTCTTCTCACTCACCTGGTCTGTCTACCAGGAACCCAGACGCCAGTGAGAACTCATCAGAATACCCGTTGCAGGAAGAGGGGCTGGAGTCATCTTCCTTTGGTGCCGGGGAAACTGAGACCCAGGATGGTGGTTTGGGAGTAAGTCCTAATCATGGGTGAGGACTTATGGGCATGGCCACCGGGCCAGTGAAGCACGCAGCCTTTATTCTCAGGCCCCTCTCCTGCCCGGCTACCTTCAGAAAGTGGCTCCAGAGAGGCAAGCCTCACTGCCACAAGCAGAACCCCAAGCTGAAGAGCCTAGGTTTGGGGGCGGCGGGGTATTATGTGAGCTCAGGTTACTTGGGCAGGACCACGGGGGGCTCCCGCTGAGTTGCCGGAAGTATCTCAAATCTCATTCCTCTATCCTGCCTTGAGGAAGCTAATGGGGAAAGGACTGAAAGGAAAGAGATGGTATTTAAACATGCAAACTCCTCTGGGGTGGGTAAAATAGAAATACCTGACCAAGGGCCTCCCTCGTTCTTTATTGTAAGTTAACCTTAAAGAGGAGTAGTACTTTATGAGCAGCTCCTGGGAGCAGGCACTGTGCTGACAGCCTTAGTGAGTCCCGGAGTTCTCCCACCACGCTGGGAAGAGGGGCTTTTTCTCTCCTCTTGGTGATGAGGAAACTGAAGTTCTGAGAGGCCGGCTGGCCCTGGCCTTGTGACAGGAAGGGCTGTCAGAAGGAGGCTGTAAGTGTGGGAGGGGAGCGGGGGCACCACAGCTCAGGAGCAGGGAAGGCAGCAGCCGGATATCAACGTTGCTGCTTTCGTGGTTTTATCAAGAAGTAGATTTGGCATGGAAAGACATTGTGAGACATTCTCTAGGGAAATGGGAAAAAATATTTAGCTATGGAGGCCGTGTCCTCTGTGAGCGTTCTTGATACCGACAGTGGCTATTTCCCAGAAGCCCCGGGTTGGGTCCTGGAGAAGCCCCCCCACCTATCCCAAAGAGGACCCTCAGAGGGGAACAGAAAAGAGTAACGGGCAGCACTGCACTGCTGCAGATGGTCCCCACTGCCCTTCCTCTCTGTTCCAGCCCCTCCCCCAAAATACTTTTTGGTTTTAGACACGTTTCCATGGCAACTCAAGTCCCTATCAGCCAGAGGGTTACCATGGTGACTTAACTTGGCTCTGCTTCCACAGCTAAGGAGGGCCCTTACAGCTAAGGAGGGCCCTTACACCTTAGCTCGTCAAGCAAGGCTCACAGGAAATCAAGCGAAGGGAGGATGGAGGCCTGGACTGGCCACGGGGCATCGGGGCCTGGGCTGGCCATCTGCTGGGCCTGGCAGGGAGTCCTCGGAGCAGGGGTTGCTCAGTCCCCAACAGGACTGAGAAATGTTGGCTCAGGCTCCTCCCGTGCCTCATTCCCCCTCCAAGGGACTGACCAGGCTGTGCCCTCAAATGATGAAGCTTCTCCATAGCTGCTTCTTCAAGGCTCTGCTCTGCTCTCAGGTCTAACCTCTTCTAAGAATCCTCCCCTGACTCCATCTGGCTTCAATAATTCTAATCCTCAACACTTTCTCAGTATTTATAGACTCAGTTTACACAATGCTTATCCAACTCTTGGTCAATATTCCCATGCTTAATGTTGGGGATTGAATCATGTCCCCCACAAAAGGTCCTGTGGGTGTGAATCCATTTGTAAATAGCACCTTTGAAGACGTCGTTAGTTAAGGCATGCCTGAACTGAATAAGGGTGGGCCTTCACCCAACAAGGCTGAAGTCCTTAGAAGCAAAGGAAACTGGACACAGGAAAGAAGCTATGGGAAGCAAGAAGCTGGAAGTCAACAGAACCTGGAAGAGAAAGAAGACGCCTCCATGTGCATTGCCAAGCGATGGAAAAGCCAAGAACCAAAGGTCGCTGGTAGCCAGCCCCAGAATGCCAGTCTTTGTGGAGAAAGCATTGCTTAGCTGACACCTCGATTTTGGACTTCTTGTCTCAAAACCGTGAGCCAGTAAGTTCCTGTTGTTTAAGCCAACCCACTGTATGGTAATTGCTTTAGCAGCTGGGAAACTAAAACACCTAGGTTTTAGGTAGGGTTGATATTCCACTGCCATGCACCTTCCCGTGTCCCTGAGACTGCCTGCGTTCTTCTGAGGCCATGCATTCCCTGGTTAATGCTCTGGGTACTCTGTGTCCTTGCTCCCCTATCAGGCTGGGGGGCTCTCTGAGGGCAGGCCTGTGTCCTTGCTTTGAATTTCTGTTTTGGGCTTGGCTGAGAAACTGGAGGGTTGGGGAGATGAGGGATGGGAGTGGCTGGTGGTAATGGGCTCACATTCTCAGTTGCAAAAAGAAGGAAAGCTGAGGGTAGATAATTGGAGTTTGTCTCTCCACCATCTCTCAATCACCTTTGCTCCCTCCCTCCCATTCCGCCACTCACCAGCTACTATGCCAAGAGAAGGAAGCAGAAATGAAATGTGGTGTGTGCCTCCCACGACCATCCCTTACAATCGCACTCTCGCTTTGCTCGTGTATGCCACGGCCCATCTGTGGGCCCTGCCTGCCCACATGCTGGAAACGCTGGGCTTGAATCTTAAAAGCAATAGATCAAATGTGGGGACACACGGTTAATGTGTTCTGAAATACATTTTTAAAAATTTCGTTGCCTTCTCATAGAGTCTAAAACAATACATTCATTAAAAAACAGTGAGAATGTTTGGTTAAGCCCACTTGTTTTTAAGCCTACGAGAAGTGCTAAGTTTAAAATTAACAGCAGTATTTTTTTTTTTTTTAAATCAGACTCAGGCTTTTCTTCCCACCTTCATACTGATTGGCCCGTGGACAGAGTTTTTTGCATTTGGGCTTAACACTTACCCCAGAAGGGCTCTTATCATTTCCACTGGCATCTCCATCAGTTTACTGCAGCCACAGGGCAGTTGAGCTTGGGCATTTGTTGGGCTGTGGGTTCCCAGAGTCTAGTCCGTTTTGTAGGTTCTTTATAGCATATAATGAGGCCTGCTTTCCAGAAGCACCTGGCTCAGGCTCTGACTGCAGGGACAGGGGCTGCTGGGTTTTCATCACGACTGTCTCCTTGCAGGACCACCTTGTTTCTGTGGCATCCTGGCAGCCAGCACAGCCTAATTGTTAAGCATGTGGTGCCTGGGGTTCAGTCACTTAATAGTGGTATGGCCTTATGCAAGTAACATCTCTGTGCCTCAGTTTCCCGGACCATAAAATGTGAATGATGATGAAGACAATAATAACATGTACCACATAGAGTGGTTGTGCGAATTAACTGAACTGTTATACATAAAGCAACTAGAATAGTGTCTGGCACAAAGCAAATGCTCTATTATCCAAAGTCTGGGTAGACTGTCCTGACAACCAGTTCCCAGGGACCTTCTATACTTGGATAAAAGGTCCCTTTAGGCCAGGGATTTTCAAATTGCAGGTTGTGACTCCTTTGTGGATCATGAAATCAGTTTAGTAGATTACAACGAGCAATTAAAATAAGTAAAGACCACATATAATAAAACTGTAAATCAAGTACATTGCACATAGTAAGTACTGTTTCGTAAAACTTCTGACTCATAGGTGTATACCGAGTTTGATGGAAAATGTATTTCCTTAATTAGAATAAGCAAATTCATAGAGTCAGAAACTAGAATACAGGTTACTAGGGGCCAGGGTTGGGGTAGGGTGTGGAAAATTAATTCTTAATTGGTGCAGAGTATCTGTTTGGGGTGATGGAAAAGTTTTGGTATTGTACAGTGGTGACAGTGGTGATGGTAATGCAACATTATGAATGTAACACCACTGAATTATATATTTGAATGTGGTTAAAAGGGGAAATTTTAGGTGGTATATATGTTACCTGAATTGAAAAAAAAAGCCCATAGGACTGTACAACATAGACAGTGAACCCTAATATAAACTATGGACTATAGTTAGTAGTACAATTATAATAATATTCTCTCATCAATTGTAACAAAGGAACCCCACTAATGCAAAATGTTAAAATGGGGATGGGTGTATGGGAACTGTATTTTCTGCATGGCCTTTCTGTAAACCTACAATTTCTCTAATAAAAATTTTTAAAAAAGAAAAGAAAATGTATTTCTTATTGGGGGGGTGGGTCAAGGTAAAAAAAAACGTTTTAAACACAGGGCCTTTAGGCTGCTGTCAGTTAGTTACAACCTCGGTGCGAATGAGTTCTAGGTTCTGTCCTAAGAGAAAGCAGGGAAGGAAGAAGACACAGGAGTGCTTTGGCAGGCTGAAGAGGAGAGGACACACAGCTGGGGCAGGGTGGGAACGGGGGCAGGGAAGGAGGTTAAGGATGGCAGGGAGTCTTGTATCGCTTACATTTTTGCCCTGAGCTGGGCCGTTCCTCATGGAAAAGCTTCTCTTGAAAGAGTTTTGCCTCCTGAAGGCCTTCAGTTACTCACCAGGGTTAAGGGCCAGCATCCGTGCCGTGACTGGTGGCATGGCGCCCCACGAGAATGCTCAGACAAGGGCCCCTGTGTGGGCCAGGTCTGCTGACCAGACAGCTGGGAGACTCAGGGAGGGACGCACAATGCCTACAAACAGAGACCTCTGCTAGCCCCCACCCCCAGTGACATCCACCCAACACTCAGGACTGCAAGGAGCTTTCACATCCATTATCTCGTTTGGACCTCCCAATAGCTCTCTGAGGCCCAGGAAGTTAAAAATGATTTGCTCAAGGTCATTTAGTAAATACACAGTTGGCCCCAGAGTCCACACTCCTCCCTGTTAGTCCAGTAAAATTCCATTTGCCCACCCTTCCCTATACCATACCTACAAAGAGGTATATATCGATGGGCTGGAGTAGGAGGCAGGTAAGGGGGAAGCACTGGCTTTAAAGAGGGTACACCTTAACATATTCAGAGCGTCCCTGCTCAGCCCATAAAAGGTCAGGATGGAGAGGGGAAAAATATCAGCATGTAAGATGGGTCACTGAAATTCAACAATCAGTTATATTCTGAGAAAGAGGATTCAATCCTGAGGGCAGGGACCACTTCTACATTTCTGCTCCAACCCCACAACTCTGGCTCAATAACACTTGTTGTCTAAGGAGGAGAAGGTAGGCCCTCCCAAGGTCACCTTCAGTGCTTATGACTGGGTACATTTGGGGCAGAAACGATCAGCATCACAGGCACCTTACCAGTGAACTGGTTTACTAAACTCGCCTCTGAGGCTGCAGATGGAGTGGCTGCTCTAGATACCACCACTGCTGCCACCACCACCATCTCCAAAACCATCACCCTCATTGCCACTACCATCACCACCATCATCACCGCCATCATCGCCAAAACCATCACCCATCATCGCTACCATATTCATCAAAACGATCAAATTATTGCCACCATCACCACCATCATCACCACCTTCACTGCCCCTACTACCACCACCACCATCACCACCATGGTCGCCTCCACATCTGCCTGCTCAGGACACCCTGCCTGCCCCTCCTCCCCTTCCTGAGCTCAGCTTACATGAATCTCATTTGGCCCTAAGTTCAGTTGAGATGAGCTTATCTTTTTAAAAAGGCATTTTTTTTTTCTAGAAAACCAAAGCATTCTGTGGTTTCGTTATCCAATTTTTCTGCTTTGTATGTACAAAACTTTCGTATTTAGACAAAATAAAGTACTTTAGGAATAACAAAGTGAAAAATGAAAAGAAGTTAAGAAAACATGGCACTGGAGCAGAGATGCTCTCGGGGTCCAGGTCTGATCCCTGGTGTCATTAGAGACCTCGCTGTGGGCTCAGGACACAGCTCACCAGGCCCCAAGCCCCTGTCCCTTCTACCCATGCTGTCCCTGATCAGCCCTCAGCCTCTCCCCTTCAGCGTCCTTGCTGGAGTTTCCAGGAGCCCATTCACTGCCCTCAACGTCCACCATCTGCACAACCTGCTCTCTAATGCCAGGTCACTGCCATGTCCCCACGATAGCTCCAACAGCTTCTGGAGCCTTCCGGCTGTGACCCTACCACTCTTGCCTCCTCCACTTATTTTCTCTCCACAGAAGCCTGAGTGATTTTTGGAAAACACAAATCTGATTTCAGTTATCCACTGAAAACCTTTCCTGTCTTTCCACTGGACTTAGGGATAAAATTCAGAATACTGACCCTAACCCACAAGACCCTGCTTGGCACAGACCACAAGCCCATCTTCTCAGGCTCATCTTACACCACTCTCACCACAGTGGCCCTTTGCTTTCCTCAGACACCTGAGTTCACTCCTATTTCACTGCCACCCACCCACTGACCCTTTGCCTGGCTAACTCCTGCTTGCCCAGAGGCCCTCGCTGGAAGCTCACTTCCTTAGAGAAGCCCTCCTGACCTGCCCCTCTACTCTAAATCATTGCACCCTTTACTTTTCCTACACTGCACTCATCCAGTCTGAATTGAGGACTCCTTTCTGTGAGTATTTGCTTAAAGCTGCCTCCCCCATAAAAGTCCATGAAGAGAAGGAACAGGGGGTGTGTTTTGTTCACTGCATAACCCTGATGCCCAAGACAATGTCTGGCATATAGTAGATGCCCCACACGCTTCTTAAAATAAATGATTAGGTAAACAAGTGTGTCTTCGCTGGTATTTCCAGGGCCCCCAAGTTGGGTCTGTTGACAGCCATGTTGGGGCCCTTCACCATGATGCAGCACGGTCTCCCTTAGCCCCAGCTCTGGGACCCCTCCCCTCCTTGTCCTACCCTGGGCCAGCCATGCTTAGGCAATGGTCTTGCATTTTCTCTGGAAAACATATCAAGGGTTCCACTCGGTTACTCTGCACGCTGCAGGGCCCTGCAATAGAGGAGTTTGGGAAAGGAAGAAAAGAACAGGATGAGCCCAGCGTGGCTAATAAAGATTATGATGATGAAGCTGAAGCTGAAAGGAGCGCGAATGAGAAGGTAGAAGGAGGGACCCCCGGGCTCCCTCAGAACTGCTGGGCCTCCTTTCTTACGCCTGGGCCTCACTATCCCACCATGGGGAGGGGGCCTGAAAGGGGCAGGCCAGGCTGTTTAGCCCAGGGCTCCAGGAACCAGCATCATTTCTGTCCACCACAAAGGCAGCTCCTATTTTACCACCTCTGCCAGCATCACCGTCACAGCAGCACTCAGCCCTCGTCCCTCCAGCCTTCCAAGAGCTGGGCTGAGGGTTGCATCAATCCATTCCCAGCACCACTTTCATCTGCCCCTGGGGTCTCAACTCCCCAAAGGTACCTTCACAAGTGAGCGTTGCTGGGGCAGTGGGGAGGGTTTTAGATGCAGGCAGAGAGAACCTAGGGAAGCCAGAGCTGGGCAGTGGATGAGGAAAGACAAGCAGAGGGAGCTGACATGGCCACTGTCCACCACAGACCCAGTCCCATGCCAAGGCTTTTAAGGTCTCCATTAGCAAACATCACATTTCTTCCCAGAAAGTCACCCCGTGAAGAGGCAGTAGCAGCACAGCTCACTTCCATCTGAGAAGGAAGACAGCTAAAGCCACCTGGGTAGGGGTGTTGGGATGCTGGGGGAAGTGAGGCTGGGGGAATGTGAGTCTCCTAGCACTGAGGCTAAAATACCATACCCCTTCTGCCTGCTCCTTGAGAGAGGGTTTGGCATTCTGCAGGCGTGACGTCATCCCCCTGCCTCCCACTGTCACCACCCCTGTTTTTCTCAAGAGGGAAACTAAGGCAGTCTTCCAGAGCCAAGGAACCCTCAGCAGGAGGAAGAAGGAGGAAAGAGCGTTCTGCTTATTTATTTATTTATTTATTTAGTCCTGGGGTTTGAACCTGGGACCTCATACATGGGAAGCAGGTGCTCAACCACTGAGCCACACCTGCTTCCCACCATAGGGTTTTAAGTGCCTCACACTGAGACCATCGGCCCCTAAACTTTCTGGGGGCCTGAGAGCATGACCTAGAGGGGACACCAGCCAGGGTGACTAGCCCCAACAAAGGCCTGGCTGGACCCCCATCACGGCTCAAGGGGATGGATACATTTCCCTACACTTGAGACATTTGCCAGGAGAGGTTCCCTCAACTAACGCCCATGGCCAGGGAAAGCCAGCTCTGACGGCCCCTCAGGCTTCCCTGAAACAGATTATATGAGTCTCTCTGTGTGGAGTGACTTTTAAAAGCTTATTTTATGAGGTTTGAAAACCACAGAGAGGGATAGGTGTATTTGTTACTTGACCCTAAAACCTCAGCAGATACAGTTTTAAAAATTCATGGGTCAAGGCAGCAGCAGCCATTTGCTGAGGTGCCATGTGACAGGCAGCGAGTCCTCCTCCTCCTCCTCCCCACCCCACCCTCCATCCTAAAAGAGGAAAAATCACGAGACAGGAAGAGACATCGGGAGACCTCGCCTGGGGTCCTCGACCTGCCACTCATGGACTGGGTGACTTTGGTAGATTTTTCCTTTCTGCACCTGGGTTTCCTCATTTGTTAAACAGGATTGGATGATGACTGCTGAGGTCTCTCCCTGCTCTGACATTCAATGGCGAGCCTGGGACTCCATCCCAAAGCTTCCCCTCTCTTTAGGAGAGCAGCAGCTCAGGCTGATATTGCCAGGGCAGGCACAGACCCGGAAGTCAGGGCATCCTAATTTTACAGCCCAAGGAATGGGGCGGCTTGATTAAACTTTAGGGGGGAACACCTCTAGACCAGAAGTAGGGGAGCTCTGGCTTTAAGCATGTGTGACTTTGAGCTAGTTCTTGTTCCTCTTTGGGCCTCAGTTTCCTCATCTGCAAAATGGAGGGTTTGTGCTTCATCTCTAAGATCCTCTGGAGCTCTGACATTGTGATGCTGTGGCTTGTCGGGGAGTGAGGAGTAAAGGGGCAGAGGGGCATCCTCGGCAGTGTCCACGGCCTCAGATGGGATCCGGCTCTTGCTGAGGGAGAAGTGTCTCTTGACCTTGCCTGGGAGAGTGGCAGGAGCCTGGCTCCCATGGAGAGGGAGCTGGATGCCCACACCTCTATTCTTGGCTCTTGCTTTTGAATTCTGTTCAGAGAAATCCTGACAAGCAACATGCTGGAGAGTGGCTGCCTGTTGGCTCTTAAACAGAGCCCAGATGGAGCTATGTACTGCCCTGCCTCCCAGAAACTCTGAATCTTTGAATCCTCAAGCCCTGGAAATCTCAAGAGAGGAGAAATCTGAGAGCGAGAGAAGGGCAGTCCCTGACTCACACCCCTGCCCCACTTGCTTTCTTCTCCAGGTGACTGGGTGGGTAACATCCTCCAAGCAGTCAAAAGAGCCAAGGATGTCGGTTACCCTAGAGATGGCCATGGGAGGAGACGCCGTGGGCACCTTCCACCCGTCACTCCTGAGGGTCATGTATCAGAAATGCAAGGTCATCAAGTCTCACCTCAGTCCTTCTTGCTCCTACCACTTCCTCCTGCTCTCTCCTCAGTGGATAGAAAGGGCAGTTGCTCTACCACCCCATCTGTCTTTCTGTGTTCCTTCCAGACTTATTTTTCCTAATCCTTGAGATCATATATGATTTTATTTATTTATTTTTGGTAAGGACAGAGGCAGGGCAGGAGTGGGGGTGGGGACAGATTCCCTTTCCATTATGTCTGGCTCAGGCTGGTGCTAGTGTCAGTTTACATTCCTTGAACATATGGCAGCCAAGAAGCAAGAGGGAGGCAAGGGGTAGAGAGTGAGAGAGGCTGCCCTCCTGAGCGTTCTCCGTGGGCAGTTCCAAGGACCCAGTTTGGCTGCAAACAGAGGGATCAGAAAGGTGGTCTCTCTGAGAAAATGGTGGGATTCTGAAGCGCCATTCCTTCAGCTCCAGCAACCTGCTGCCTCTAGCCTCAGATCTAAGTCTGATCAGTTCTTCTCTATCCAGATGGGACTTACCTTTGGGTGAGCAGCCTTCACCTGCCCACTCACTCAGAGCTCCCTGCTTCTTTGCTTCCCTCATACATGAGTTCAGGGAATCAACCTAAATTCCAAAGTGATTTGAAACCAGAAAAGCAAAACTGCTATCCCCAAATCTTATTGGAGAGCAGTTTCAGACAGATGGACTAGCTCTTTTTGACTTTTACACTCTCACAGATAATTGAGAGATGAGTATATTGCAGTGTGGATAGTAGAAACTCCAAACTTCAGCGGGTTTGCTGTCAGGCTGGGAGTGGTGAGGGGGCAGAGGCAATTCTGCCTTCTTAGTGAAGATTCTCAAATGGAGTGACAGCAGGAAAGGAGTCAGGAGCTCTGAGCACCACCCTGGTTTCATCCTCTCCTCCTTGTCTATCAGCTAACTGGGGGGCCAAGGGAGGAGTGATGATGACCCAGCTGCCCTCAGGAGAGAAGACCCTGCATCTGCTCATGGTCTTGTCCTCACCTGTCAGAGGGAGGCAGAGACAGGAAGAGAAGGGGAGAAGGCTTTTCAAAGATTATTCTGCACCTGGTGCTTTCCAACACGTGGGGGTGCTGGTGGGGGGTGGCAGGAGCTGGAAATGGAGGGTGGGCATCCTTCCGGCCCCTCCTCCACGAGCCCCCAGCACCAGCATCTGATTTCTAAGCCCAGCAGCTGGACCCTTGACAAGGAGCTCCAAGAACTGACAGTGTTGGAGGCACAATGAGAACAGGTTGTACCCAGGCAAAGTCTGTGGAGCTGGCCCCAGAGAAGAGACAAGAAGTGGAGAATGCCAAGCAGACCTGTGGGAGTGGCCTGAGGCAGAGAGGGGCCCAACTGGAGGATTTCCAGAGCTCTGCGAAGGGGGAGGGCTGGGAGAACGAGGGTAAAAACTTGGGGGGGGCGGACACGCTGGAGAGGGGAAGATCTGGAAGGAAGAAATGTGGGTGGGAGGATGCTGGTGCCTCTTAATCAAATGCAAATTTAAGGCAGACAGCATGTAAACTGACGTGTCTAATTTTTATGTCTTCAATTTGGGCGGTGTTTGGAAAGGAACTAATGTCCTGGGGGAGATGCTTCTTGGGAACAAGCTCGGCACACGCAGGCAGGGCCTGATGAACAAGTCACCGGGTGGACTCAGATGGTGAGGAGACGGCATGATGGAGGCAGGGCCCAAGGACCCTGAAAGGAGAGAACAGGGCATTCTGGAGATGCTGGGCCTGGCTGCAAAGAAGGGAGGAGGCCAGTGGGCTGGGGACAGTAGGGCCAGGGTGAGGGCATGCTAAGGCTCAGGAGGAGAGGCCCAGGAAAATAACAGGGACCGGAGGAGCATCAGTGGGTGGCTCCAGAGGGCAGGGGCTGTGTTTTCCCATCTGACTGGTGGATCCTTGAGCCACAGGGGCTGTGTCTCCCCCATCTGGACAAGGAGCTCCCATGTTTCCCACCACAGATTGGGGGCTTCCTGGGGGCAGGGACCCAGTCTCCTTCCTCTACAACCCCTATGGTAGGGATGATCGACAACAGTAAGATAATAACATAAAAGCTTTCATTTGTTGAGTGCTTATTATGTGCCAGGCACTTGTTAGTGTATTATGTACATGATCCCATTTAATCCTCACAGCAATCCATTTAACTAATTAATTGATTAATTTAATCAGTCCATTTAGCAGGTGAGGAAATTGACGCTCAGAGAGGATCTCGGCTAGTTAATGCAGAGCCAGGATTTGAACTCAGGCCTGTATAATCCCAAAGCCTGTAAATCTGACCATTATACTCTTGTGTCCTCACTCCAGGACTCCAAAGGAGTGAAGGGCGATGACTTAGGATATACAGAGCTGCTGCAAACTGCTTGAATTGAGAGGCTGGGAACTTTATGATTCCAATTCAGAGATACAATTTCAGCAGGAAACCCAATCTCTGTGCAGAGTGTGGGAAAATGGCAGGAATCCACCCCCTTCCCAGCCTAAGGCCTGGACTGGGCTCCTCTGGCTTAGAAGTTAGGGCTAGATCCTCTGTGGCAAATTCCTTCCCATCTCCCAATGGGCACCCTATCCCCTAAGGCAATGTCAGTGGGGCCCTCCCCAAATCCAACACCCTGGCCCCAGCCCCAGCACGTGCTTGTGGGAGATAATGGGTGAGCACCAACACCATCCACCTGTTTCCCCCTGAGAGAAGGGAAGGAGCCAGGACATCTTGGCCTCGTTCCGCCCCAGCTGTCCTCCCAGCTGTGTGATAAGAGGCCACCCAGTGAATGTCAGGCTTCGGCTGGTGGCCGATGCAGGGGCTGGGAACAGGACAGGGCAGTTAGCAGAGGACACGGGTGGAGACAGGGCAGGCAAGCCCAGGGTAAAGCTATGGCTCTGGCTGGAGTCCCATCGCTTTCCCCAGAAGCGAGGGTATTGCCAGTTCTCACTCTGGTCTAGACAGGAGCCAGGACCCTGGTTAAGGATTAGATGTAGGTAATGAACTTGAACAAAACTTGCTAGCCTTTGACAACCTTCTTCATACCTCGTGGTCTGTGCATGTATGGTTCAACTACTTTTTTTCATGCAGTTTCTGCTCTTTTCTCTTCAGCACAGTCTAAACAGTGGGTTGACACATTACCTTAAAAACCTTTGACAAAGTCAGCTTCTGGAGACTGTGCTTTTTCTTTCTCCTTGTGAGGGGTCAATCAGACTCCTACCTCCCTACGACCCATCCCCCCCCCGAGAAACTGGCTGATCTCTTGGACAGAGGAGGGACAGACACAGAAGCTGTCAGTGTCTATTCAGGGCAGAAGTAGCCAGTGTGTGGTACAGGAAGAGGAAGAACCAGAACGGAGAGGAGAGAGAGCAAGACTGCTGAGCAGGTAATGCTGATTAATAAAGTCAATTCCCTTCCCCCTGGAACCTGGCTAATCCCTGCCCTCCAGCCCTGTGAGACACTTTTGTGTCCTATAAAAATTCCCCCCTTTGCATAAGCTGGCTCCGTATGCAACCAAGAGAGTCGGAACCAAAGTATCAGAGCTGAATTGAAACAGGGTAAATGACTGGAACCAATCTGTGAATGAAGCCCACTGGGGTCATGGTGGTGGGTGAGAAAGGACCCAGTGTCTGCAGGCCTGTGGAACTAACTTTGCCCATCATCTGTGGTGTGCCAGGGGCTCTATGCTCTACTCACTCTTCTATTTAATCTTCACAATGACCCGCACGTGGTTGGTATTAGCCCCATCCTACAGACAAGGAATAGGTAGAAGAGGACTAAGGACAGGCAGGAAGCATCAGCAAGCATCAGAGCTGATATGAGCCCTCATGTGCATGACTCCAAAGCTGGTGGCTCTCTACTACCCTGGGCAGGCAG
>JAQZBX010069685.1:0-15539 GCA_029593785.1 Cabassous unicinctus
CGGGCTTAGCTCAGTAAAAGTAACTAAAGTCTTAAAGTCTGAGTATGGTCGATCTCCTGGGTTAGAACATCTGATGTTAAGGTTTACTGTTGTTCTACAAAAATCAAAATTTATATATTTATATCAAATATGACAAACTCTATCCACAAAAACCCTACTTATATGATCAATTAATTTTGGAAAAAAGCTATTAAGGTAATTCAATGTAGAGAATGTTATTTTTGATAAATGGTGCCAGAACAATTGGATATACTTATTAATACAAATGCAATCCCTACATTGCACCATATACAAAAGTTAACTAAAAATTGACTATAGTTAATAGAAGAATTCATAAAGGATAATTTTATGACCTTGCACCATGAAAGATTTCTTTGATAAGACACAAAAAAGCAGAAATGACAAAAAATAAACATATTCAATTTTGACAAAAGTTTTTAAAAAGTCAATGGTTAGAAGACTAACTAGCCAATAAAACATGGGCAAAATATTTAAACCTACAGTTATTAAAGAGATACATCTGAAAAATATGTAAATAAAACAGTATTCACCATCAATAACCACCAGGGAAATGCTTATTAAACTCAATAATACAAATCATCACATACCTACTAGAATGGAAATTTTTTTTTTTAAATATCAATAATATAAAGCACTGGCCAATGATAAGAAATTGAAGTCTTCAGTCATTGCTGAACATGCACAATTGCACAGCCACTTTGGAAAATAATTTGCTGGCTTCTTAAAAAGTTCAAGATACATTCACCACATGCTCCAGAAGCCCTGCACCTAGGTATTTTTCCCATAAAAATAAAAGTTTATGTTCATGAAAAAAAAAGTACATGTTCAAACAAAGAGCTGTATTTGAATATATGTAACAATTTAAACATTAAGGCACAACTGGGGAGAGCTTGGTGTTCATCAACAGGTGAATGTACAAACAAACTTTAGTACATCCATTTAATGAAAAACTACTCAGCTATTGATCTATGCAATAATACGGGTGAATCTCAAAAAATTTCATGAGTCATGTTTCCATTTAGATGACATTCTAGAAAAAGTCAAATTATTGAATGAGAAATCATGTTAATGGCTATCAGAAGGGAAAGGTTAGACTGAAAAGTAGAGTCATGGAAATTCTTATATGTTGATAATGGTTACATCTGTAAATATATATTAAAATGTATGAAATTTAAAAGCGAACTTTATTGTAGATATATTCCAAAATTTTAAAAATCATAAAAAGTTGCCATTACTTATTGAGTTTTCTTGAATATTTAGATTAAGAAATTTAGAGCTAGTCATGCAATTTACAAACATGAACAATCATTCCAAAATAACAGTAATATATTTGAAGTTATATAAGTAATTTAATAATTGCATTTAATTTGATTGATAAATAGCAATATTTTTAATTTCAGATAAAATTTGGTCAAACCTAAATTACTAAAGGGGTGCCAAGATCCCTCCTCTTTCACCAAGCAATGTCTTCTGCAGTTAATCAAAGATATTGAAAAAGAAAATTATGCATTTTTAACATGAAAACCATCTTTTAATTTCTCAAATTCTAGGATAGCAAGATCATTTATTTCTTTCTTTAACTTTATTTCACATATAACCATCTTACTTAATTTCAAGGAATTTAAAATGAATTTGGTGATTACATAATTTTCTATTCAAAATTTTACTGCATAGGGATCAAATAACATGGCCAGGAAATAATCTTTTCTATTGATTTATTAATATTTTCTTGATTCTATTTTTAATATTTATACAAATTCGTTGATTATATATAACATATTTAAACTCTATATTGAAAAAATCAGTAATCAACTTACTGGTATTTAACATTTGATACAGTCCACTTGAATTAATCAATTCTTTTTAAAATTTACATTTGATGTCTTCATTGATTTTGAAAATTTTAATGGAAAGAACAATGTTTAGGCAAAAATAATCATTATATCTGTGTTATTCCCCTGACTCACAATGAAGGAAGTTTTGAGGAGGCAGTCGCAATGAAACTCCCAAGAAAGACAGGCTTTAGCCTTCTATATCATTCTAATTCAACTACTGTGATAAGCAGATAAGTATATAAAAATTATTTGATTAATTCATTTCAGTAATTTTAATCAATTGTAGTAGTCACATAGCTAAATGAATTAAAAATATGTGTATGTATCATTAACTTGATATGAAAGCATTAAAAAAGTCTTAAATTTTCCTTATATTTTCCTGCAGAAACGTTTGCATTATTTATTTCAGAGCTCCCTTAATCTGTTTGGTGCTAAGACTGTACATAATAGGATTTATAAAGGGAGGAACTATGGTATAGAAAACAGAGAAAACCATGTCCAGAAATGTGTCTGATACAGAAGATGGCATTAAATATACATATAAGACTGAACTGAGGAAGACAAATACCATGATGATGTGAGGGACACAAGTTAAATAGTCCTTTCCTTGCTCTTCACTGGTTTGAAACTTGAGCACAGAAGAGAATATGCAGATATAAGATATGGCATTGAAGATAAAGCTGCCAATGTCAAATCCCATGGCAGAAACAAGAATTAAGAGTTTATTGTTGAATGTGTCAGAGCAAGACAGCTTCAGCAAAGAACGGATGTCACAAAAGAATTGAGGGACAACATTGGACTGACAGAAAGATAAATGGAAAATGTTACCAGTGTGCATGCCTGCATAGACCAGACCACAGAGAAGAGTGGCCAGTGTCATCCAGACACAGAATTGATTGTTCATGATGTTAGGGTAGTGGAGGGGCTGGCAGATGGCCACATTGTGGTCCTGGGCCATGATGGTGAGTAATAACATTTCCATACAGGCACAATAAAGGACTAGGAAGATTTGAGTTGCACACCCAGGCACTGAAATGGCCCTGTTGTCAGTGAGAGAGTTCACATAAGCATTGGGGACAATGACAGAAATGAAGCACATGTCTAAGATGGAGAGAATCCTGAGGAAAAAGTACATGGGTATGTGAAGTTTCTGGTCCAGTGTGGTGGCAGTAATATTGAGAAGATTCCCTAACAAAGTAGTCAAGTACATCAGAAGGAATAAGATGGAGTGCAGGAACTTTAGCTTTGACCCTTCAGCAAAGTCCATGAGAAGAAACTCAGTCACAATGGTGGAACTGGCCATTTTGTGGAATTACTAATTTACCTGGAAAGCAAATGAAATAAAATTTGGAAGCCTAAAATTAGTTAATAAATTTTCCTTAATTATTTTATTTAATGTTTTTAATCACATTGCTCCTTTTATGCTAAAATTAATCCTACTATTGTGGGGAAAATTTATCAGCATACTGAATATGGTACCTTTGGATCCAATCGCTTGTTAAAAGTGCCACTTTCCCTTTTCACACATAGTATCATGATCTATTAGGTCTTTAAATCACCCTCAAATTACACCTTAATACTAGATATAATTCCAAGTACAGAGGCATGAGGAGAACAATCAATCCTTTCCACAACAAATATGTATAACAATTTAGCAGTCTGGGAATTGATCAGAGGTAGACAACAATGAAGCAGTGGGACTGCTTCTTTTTCACTGCAGCCATTTCTGTAGAAAACTAGTTTTGTGAGGGTGGTGACATCTGTTAAAACAGAGGTGAAATTGAACAGATTTGTCAGCTGAAATTTATGAACTCAGTAGTTAACTAATGAGGAAAATATGTAACTTTTTTGGCTATTAGGGCAAAGAGAAAA
The DNA here is from genome assembly GCA_029593785.1 of Cabassous unicinctus. NCBI lineage: Eukaryota > Metazoa > Chordata > Mammalia > Cingulata > Chlamyphoridae > Cabassous > Cabassous unicinctus. Next base: position 3,729 of record JAQZBX010069685.1, read on the forward strand.
CCAACAGAAAATTTAACAGGGAGATCCAAGAATTGAGAGAGCCATACAAAGTTCAGGTAAACTTTCTGCACAAACCTGGTTGCCTAGTCAGTGAACCTGCATACAGAACTGAGGGCACTCAGAAAATGAAGGCCAGGGAAGACTTTGGAATTGCCTGAAGTTTGGATGTGCTCCAAGTATTAGCTTTCTATTGATGCAAAAAATATTATCACAAATGTATGGACTTCAACTAATGCATATTTATTATATCACAATGTCTGTGGCTCAGGAGCTTTGGCACTGCTTAGATAGATTCTCTTTTCAGGGTCCCACAAGATACTATCAAGATGTCACTTGGACTGTTTTCTTATTTGGTGGCTATATTAGAGAAGAAACTGCCCTTCCTCTCCTAGAAGCTGCCCACAATTCCTTTCTATGAAGACTTCAAAATAGTCTGTTACTTCATCAAGCTAGCAGGGAGAGTCCCTACAGAAAAAAATTATCAAGGCAGAAATTTATATAAAGTAACATAATCATGTGAGTGACATCTATCCATATTCAAATGTTTAGAATCATTACAGGAACTGCTGACACTCAAATCAAGGGTAATGCAAGAAGATTATGAACACCACGAGGCAAGAATCATGGATAGGTGAATAGGAGGCAAAGCACACTTGAATCTTTCCACAAATACAATGGTCGATCAGTAGAAATTAGAAAGGTTTTCCATGAAATATTTTCCGTACAGCCTCTGCCCATATGATTGGCTGACCTCCAATCTATGTAGTACAGAGGGGGCTCCAAAAAACCAGGTAGAAAATAAAAATAAGAATGAGAAAATATTGTGAAGTGCCATGAATGGCTATAAATCACAAGAGAGGCAGATACAGCAGTTATGTCCAGAAAAGTAACCAAAAAATATTCTGAATCCTGATTTATTTTCCTTAATAACTACAATAAAAACTGGGCATTTGATATATTTATTGTAGTTATTCTGAATCCTGATTTATTTTCCTTAAAAACTACAATAAATATATCAAATGTCCAGTTTTCAACTCAAAATTATGAGATAGGCATAGAAAACAGAAAGTGTTTTCCATACTCAGGAGTAAAAGCTGGCAATAGAACCTGATTTTTAATGAGTAGAGATGTTGGATTTAGAAAACACTTCAAAATATCTATTATAAATATGATTAAATAATTAGAGGAAACTATAATCAAATAATTAAAAATATGATAACAATAACCCAAAAAAGAGAATTTTACTAGAGAAATGAAATCAGTAATAAGTGAAAATTCTATAAGCAAACACTATTGAAATAAAAATAAAAGTTCTCAAGAGCAGATTTGACATGGCATAATCATTGAAAGACTTAGGAAGAATCTTATAGAATATAAACAGATCTATAGACTCTAAATGGATCAATAAAATATGAATACAAATCAATAGCTCTTTTCTACTTGGAAGAAGAAAGAGTAACGGATTGGGGAAATGGAACATTGTCTAAAGATCTATGGGGCCTTTTAAATGTCTCAATATGTGAATATTTGGACTATTAGAAGGAAATAAAAGGAAGAAAACAAAACAGGGCAGAAAAATATATTTGAAAATGTAATGTCCCAACATTTTCTGAGTTGGATGAAACCAGAAAGTAACTTACATCCATAGAAAAGATTAAAGCAAAGCAGAAACAGAAAATATATATTTAAATTTCAATAATAGTATATATTTTATATAAACACATGCATTTTTATCTTAAATTCTTTCAAAAGCATAATATTGTTTATTATATAAAAAATGAAAGCATAAAGGAGTGAGGAGAAAATGGAGCTTTAATGGAGCAAAATTGCTATATTTCATTAGAAAGTTTAGCATAAACGTTAAATAAATTGTGATTACTTAAAAGTGTTTGTTGTAATCTCTAAGAGCCTGTTAAGAAAACTCAAAAAGTGTGGCAAAACAATATAGGAAGTAAAGAGAACAATATTGTTTAATGAAAAAAGAGGCAGTAAATGTGGAACAGAGAAACATGATATGAGGCATATTGAAGTCAAAAAGTTACAATATAGAAGTAAATTAGACCATATGAATGACTACATTAAACATCAATGAACTATACATTTAAAATAAAAGGCAGAGATTGGCAGAACTGATATATTGCTGTCTATATGAGAGAAATGTGTGTTATCAGAACTACTAGGTTGAAAGAAATGTTATGAGAAAATGCATTCCATGCAAACAATAACCAAAAAAGAATAGAGTGACTATATCATTAATATTAGAAATAGAGTTTAGGACAATAACTAGTAAGAGACATGGGAAGATATTTCATAATGATAAAAAGGCTAATATATCAGAAATATATAACAATCACATATGTTAATGCACCTAGTAACAGTAATCCAAATTATGAGACAAAAATAGCATAATTGAAAAACAGGCTTTACTATTTTGAAGACTGCATTACTCATAACTTTATAATGACAGCTGTATGAGATAGAAATTGAATAAGGCTATGGAAGATTTGAAAAACATTATTAACCAACGTGGCTTAAGAGACATAGGGAACACTCACCCAATACAGCAGAATGCATTCTTTTCCAGTGCACATGCAACATTCTCAATGATAATTCATATGCTAGATCACAAAACAAGTCTTAATAAGTGTTAAATCATTGGTAACATACACAATGTGACAACACCTGCAATAGAATTAAACTATATATCTTTTAAAAATTGGCAGATTGCCAAATATTTGGAACCTAATCCTTTCAGTTTTATATAAGCTGCAAGTTTAAGAATAAAACAAAAAGCAAAATTATAAAATGCCATAGACAGAATAAAGTGAGACAGTACACAATTTACAAAATCAGGAATGAAAACAGAGGCATAACTACAAGCTCTAAAGAAATTAAAAGGAAAATGATGGAATATCATAAAAATTTTAACCAATAAAATTAACAACCTAGATGAAATACACAAATAAATTATAAAAATTATTCAAAAGAAATCAAAATTTTAAATACACATAAAACAAAAAAGATATTGAAGCAATTAAAAACTTTCCATAAACACATTTTGCATTTTGGTGTTCATAATAAAACATTTGAGGAATAAATAATACCAATCCTGCACCAACAATTTCAGAAATAAATAATGAAAGAGTTCCTCCAAATAAATTTTATTTTCTTGTGATGTTATTCTTGTAATAACATCACAAGAAATTAAAACCACAGAATGGTATCCTTTGTTGACATAATGCAAATATCCTTAGGAAAATAATACCTAACTGAATCCAACAATTTATAAAAAGATTATACACAATAAACCACTCAGTTTTATAGCAGGACTAAAAAATTATTCTAATAAGTGGAAATCAGTTAAAGTAATATCCCAAATTAATGCATTAGAGGACAAACCTCATGGAGTCATCACAATTGAGGCATAGGAAGCATTTTAAAAAGCCCTCACATGTATTCATGGTAAAAAAAAAACTTGCAACAAACTAGGAATAGAAGGTTACTCCTTCAAATGTATGAAAGACAATCACAAAAGATTCGAGTTAACTTCACACAATGGTGAAAGGTTGGATGATTTTCCTTTAAATCAGAAGTAAGGCAAGGATACTCATTCATACCAGTACCAGTACTGGTGTCTCTAGCTGCTGCAATTCCAAGAAAAATAAACTACTGACATACATATTGGGAAAGAGAATTGAAAATAGTTCTATTCACAGACGACATAATCTTAAATGCAGAAATAATCAACAAAATTAGCAGGGTCACAATATACAAAATCAACATGCAAAAGTTAGTTTCTTTTTATTATAATAGCAATGAATAATCTGAAAATTACATTAAGAACACAATCCATTCTTAATAGAATAAAAAAATAAAATAGAACTAAATTTAATTCAACTGTGCACGACTTGTACATGAAAATATAAAATTTTGCTGAGAAATTAAAGACAAACTAAATAAATAAAAAGATACATTCAGTAATTAGAAGACTGTATTATTAGCATGGCAATTCTCCCCAATACACTATAGATTCGATCTAAACTCTACATATGTACAAGTCAGGTTGTTTTATTTTTTGCAGATATTGGCAAATTGATTCTAAAATGTATTTTGAAAAGCCAAGGACCTAGAATAGAAAAAAAATGATGAGGAAGGAATAATTTTGAATGCTTAAATAAATGCCTAAGAGATTTACTATAAAGCTGTAGCACTCAAGACAAAGTAGGATTAGAAGAGACTAGACAGCCCAGAAATGAAAACTAACATTTATGATCAATTTACTTTTTATGAAGTGGGAGAGAGAATTCAATGAGAGAGAAAAAAACGGTCTTTTCAATATATGTTGCTGGAACAACTGGATATCCAATTTCAAAAGCAAAATAATCCAAAAACTAATACAATTTAGAGCTTACCTCATACCTTACACAAAAATTAACTAAAAATGTATCTTAGATATAGCTCTTTAATAAGGAATCTTTGGAGAAAATATTTTTGATCTTTGTTAGACAAAATTTCTTATTTAGGACCTAAACAACATGATTCATAGAAGAAAAATTGGACTTCATCAAAATGAAAACTTTTCTTATTCAAAATTAAAAGATGATTCACAGACTGGGAGAAAATATTTAAAAATTACATATATGAAAGAGAACTTGTAACCATAATATGTAAATAATTATTATTACTCAATGATATGAAAATTTTAAAATCCAGTTAAACATAGACAAATGATATGTTTAGATATTTTAATAGAAAATTTCAATTGGGTAATAAACACATAAAAATTATTCAACATCTTTAGCTGCTAGGGAAATACAAATATGCCCCCCCCCCCGAAATTTCATTTCACATCCACTAGAATGTGTTTAATCAAAAAATCAGATAATAAGATATGTCATTGAGGATGTGAAGATAGGGGAACCATGAAACATTGCTGGTAGGAATATAAAGTTTTGCAGGAACTTTGAAAATAGGTTGTTAGTTTCTCATATAGTTAAACTTCTTTTTACTATTTAACCCATACAGTCTTCTCCCAGTAACCTACCCTAGAAAAAGAAAATGTATATTCCACTCAAATATATCCATGTGAGTATTCAGAGCAGCATTATTCACAACATCAAAAGAGTGGAAAATATTCAAATGCCCATCAATTGATGAAAGGACAAAAACTATAGTATGTCCATACAATGAAATATTTGACAATAAAAAGAATGAAGTATTGAAATATGCTACAACATGGATGAACCTGACAGAGATTATGCTAAGTGAAAGAAGCCAGATCTAGAAAAGGTATATATTACATGAGTACATGCATATGGAATTTATAGAAAAGTCAAAGCTATAAAGACTAAAAGCAGATCAGTTATTTACTTTGGTTGGGTTTGAATTGGGGATTGACTACATTTGGGCATGAGGGAATTTTTTGGGAGATAGTACTTTGAAACTGGAGTTAGTAATGGTTACATCAGTATAAATTAGCTGAAATCTATTGAACTGTAACTTAAAATATGTGTGAGTTTTATAGTATGCAAATTATACCTCAATAAAGCATTACAACTGTCCCTGGTGATATAATATTTAATCTACCAAATTCTAAGTGGTCAAATACATATCTTGCACTAATTTCTAGTTACTTATACCGTGTAAAAATATAGAACATTAGTATGTTTTTATCATCTCCTATACATGTTGACTCCATGAAGATTTTGTGTACTTTTAATAGTAAATTTTTACACATTTGGAAAGCAATAAATAATTACTTCTTTCAAATAAATGATTTACTACTGATGTTCTTTTATAAGCTAATTCTTTACCCATAATGTGATTCAAAGGGAATGATATAGTAGAATAACAGTATTCTACTATAGACATATTGTGATTCTGGCAATGGAAGAAATTACAACATTGATGGGGAGCCAGGTGGCCACTGGAGCTCTGGGGGGAAGGGAGAAGGAAAAGCAGTTGTAATAAGAGGGCTTTTTCAGGACTTGGGAATCATCTTGAGTGACGTTACAATGACAGATATAGGCCATTTTATATCATCACATAATATGCAGAACTGTGTGGGAGAGAGTGTAGATTACAGTGTGAACTATTGTCCATGATTAATGGTAAAGCCCCAGGATGCGTTTATCAATTGCAGTGAATGTGCCACACTAATGAAGTACGTTTATGTGGGAGGGTGCAGGAGGAGAGGGGAGTGGGGCATATGGGAATCCCTATATCTTTTGTGTAACAGTCCATTTATGTAATCTAAGTATCTTTTAGAAAAAAAAAATAATAAAAAGAGGTAATGTTATAGTTTCTCAACCACCATAAATCAATGAATTGCATTTAGGTACTAAAAGTGTTATGGCATATGGATTCATCTCATTTGTATGAATTAAGATCTTGCTCTGTGCCAGGGGTTGCATTCAATACTGTTCATATTTCCTTTATATATTATGAAAGTTAGGCTGAATTTGTAATATTATCAATCTCCACTTCAGAAATGAGCAAACTGAAGCACAGATTTAAACACTTCACAAAATCTCAATGCTATGAATTATGGAGACATGCTGTAGACCCAATAGTCATTTGGCTAGCACGAGTTGCTTGCTTTTCATAAATTAACAAAATAATTAAAATATTTAAAAAAAACTCATCATGTGCTTGTAAATACGAGTATTTTTAATGTTTCTCAACATTAAGCAATTTTTCTCTAGTGTAGAATTGTATCCATAGTAAAGGTAACTAATTACATTCTTATTTATATTAATATACATATAAATAAAATTATTAACTGTATTCTTCAAGAATGTTTCATCTCCATTTGGATGGAAAAATCATTCTATTGATGCATCAACTTGGAATGAGTAGCAATATGAGGAAACAAATTTGATTCGTGTCCACACTGCTTTCTTTTGTGTAAGATAACCTGTTACACAAATTTGTTGTGGGGATCAAATTAATTATTTTTTATGCTATTTCAACATATTTTGATTGAGTATCTACAGTCTGCCATAAGCTGATCTACACAGCAAGGTTCTAGACTTCATAAAGGAGGCTAATACAGTTAGAGAGACTATAGAATACATGACTACAAATACAGTCAATTAGAATTTTCTGACAAATAAAGTGAAAAATGTGTGAAATACATAGTATAAAAACAACCTGCAAGATGTTTCAATCTCCCAGAATGATATCAATACAGATACGTCTTTAAAATCATGCAAATTACTATTGAAATTTTTCACTAAGCCTCATTCTACTTTATGTGTTCATATTTACCACAATGTCTTGTAAAACTTGTGATGTAATTTGAATTATTATGTTTCAAATGTTATGAGATATACCTACAGAAATATGAATAGAATCATCTCAATTTTAGTTAGAATAAAACCATTCCAACAAATAAAACTTGAATTTTTCAATAATACAGATTATTTTTCCTATACATTTGTTGGCTTTTAATAAAATATATAGTTATTTTTGAGAATTTGTATATAGAGTTTCAAATTGTAAACTGCTTTTAAACATAATGTCCCTTATATGTAATGCATGGCAAATACCTAGTGTGAAATTTCCAAAATGTATTAAATTAATAATGATGGAATAGGATAGTAAGCCACATAAATTCCCTGTATCATAAATATTACTAAGTATAAAGTAGAAATAAAATATAAATAACCCAAAATAAATTTTCAAAAATTCAAAAACTTCAAAACTATGAAAATGTATCTTTAAAGGCTTTTCTAAATAACAAGTATTTGGTGAACAGCAAGATATTTACTCTTTTCTTTTGCAGTTTCTTTATTTTAAAATATCAACATAGACTACCTGAATTGAAGGAGTATTAATCATTTCTTTTAAAATTCATTCTTCTGTATTAAAATTATTAACTAGTAAGTGTATCAATAATAATCTTTGCAGCTTACTGAAATAACCTTGCTACCTTTTGCCATTCTAAAGGTGCTTCCCAACGTTTATTAGTGTAATTCTGCTAATTCCAAATTAATTTTGTCTCATATTGTTGTCTGACTCCTGTGATAACTTATATTTTATCATATATAATAAATATATATAAGCATATATAATTTTACAATTAATTATTGTTAGAAATTAAAATGATATATATCAATTGCAAAATTAATCAATCAATTATAAAACAAAAATTTTAAATTGTGTACTTATAAAATATATTTTAAAAATTTAAATCAACATATTTTAAATATAATAAGTACTAGAGCATATAAAAATACACACAAATGTACATATTTATACATTAGTATGAAATAATTTTAAGAATTTGAAATAATTATTAAATTTTGGTTTTGACTGAGGGGTGTGCTTAATTTCTTAATTTTGCTTCATTGAACTTCCTTATGCCCACAATCACAGATATGTGAACATCTGATATCTAACAGCTAAAGATAAGTAGAGATTATGTGCAATGGCCTGGATTCAGTTAACAAGTTATAGCATATTTTAAATTGACATGGGGACCATGAATGAGTTTTCTGCTGTTAATAGAGTATATCTTTAAAATTGTTAATATAGAATCTTAAATTAATCTTATATATCAATTGCAATTTATGTTAGTATACATATAATATATGTATATTATATTATACATATATAATGTATATATGTATTTTATATATATATGTTCTCAGTTATGTTCTCAGCTATGAAAACATCTGCTTACTTTGTGGTTGTTATTTAATATAACCTTTATTTACACACTAAATTATTTGATATGTTATACTTAAATATGTGTCACTAGCTATTCACTAAGTAGTCATTTTATGATTTTCAACCAAATTACTACCAATGTACTTCATAGCACAATATGTTAAACCTAGACAAATTTGCTAATCCAGTAATTAGAGGAGACCATAATCTTTTTGTTTTTTTTTTTAAGATATGTGTGTCTTTTGCTTTTATACACCAAAGTCTACTTAAACACTTCTTAGTATCCTACAAAAGTTATATCCATCAGTCCATCTTAGGCTGAAATCCATAATTACCTGAACAATGAATCCACATATTTTTATTTGATAATAATAAGTAACTAAATTATTATAGTTCACATATTCTAGTTTTTATCAAAGATTTGAAACAGAATTCAGGTCATCAACTTTGTGGAAAATATGTGGTTTACTCTCCCAACCACATACTTGTTGTTTGTCCTTGTTTAATTTACTTGGTATTTCTGAATATAAGTTAACTTTTAGCTTAAAAGAGTTTCCATAATCAGAAATTTTTTTTACCATCCTTTAAATGAAATAGAAACTCCAAATTTTAAACAAAAACTATTAGACTTTTCAGAATAAATGATGCAACACAATGATCTCCTTAGAAGTTAATTTTTATGCCAAATTAATAAAATCATATTCTGGTTTATCAGAAGAACGAAAAATAAGATATAAAGTAGTACCTGCCTGCATTCTGCACTTCAATTTAAGGAATATTGTGAATGCACATTAGTCACCATCCCTGCTGAACACAGAGCAAAATAGAGCAATGAGGACAGGCTGTAGTACTTTCCATGGATTTTCAAAGCACTGGGTTGCTATCCTTTAGCCTAAACATTAGAAACACATGCCTATATCAATAAAGGGTGCATTTTCCAGACTGAAGAACTGAAAGGATCTATCCATCAGTTTATGCAGGAATTTATTCACTCATTGTCTGATTAATTGAAAATAATCTAGTTGAATGTCTAATATAAGGCACACTGGTCAAGGCCAGGTGATTCATTTGTCAATAAGTTCTGACATTACGAAAGGTGACAGGGTATGTTAGCTGTATAAAATTACATATAAAACAGTTCTTTTAAAAAGTCACAAAGAAAAATAAATCATTTTGCTTTATATAGTTATTGTTCCTTAAATTATTTTGTTGTCCTAATATCATTATCACTCTTCGTCTCCTGTGCAACTTACATATTCGCAGTTCTGTGCTGTTTCCAATATAGATAACTGGATTTACTTTGAAAATAATAATTTGAATAAGTAGATATTCCATAATGCAGCCATTATCAGCCATGTTTTTAGTTTGTAAGTTAGACATTTAAGTACACCGATATTCACTTTATGATTATTCTATCCTGTTAAGACCTGCAGGATAATCTGTGTCCTTTTGTTTTAATTTTCACTATTTAAAAAAAGATTTGATTATAAATACCCTGAATTACTAGCTTAACAGGTTGTTGTTATACTAAAATTACTTGTTTCACAGAAAACAAATATTTTGGTTTTATATCATTGAGTCCCTATCAATGATATCTATTCAAATCCCAATTTCTTCCTCTTCACAAACCAAGAAAAAAACAAGGTAAGTGATTGCAAGGAAAATAGTTTGTGAAGGAAAGATAAAGGTGGAGAGAAAATATTAACAATAATAGCCCAAAATACTCACTCTTGAATATTGTAAATTTTTAACCTACAGTTGAGAAGGTGAGTAGAACACACATTTTCTTTTGACTTCTTCAGTCAAAGACTTAAAGATTATTTAACCAAAATTTCCTTTGTAAACAAGATTTGATAAATTCTACAGATGACAAAAAGCACCATTCTTATGTTGTATAAACAATCCAATCAGCTTCTTCTTTATCTAAAAATTGCAGACAAGCCCAAGGAATCACCAACAAAGCCTCTGGGAGCACAATTCTCATCATCCAGTGACAGCGTAAGGCTAATTTCTGAGAGGTCATGATCTCCAGAGAGCAGAAGATTAGGACCCAATTAAAATACAATACTGGACCCAAGCTATATGTGGTGTTACCTGTGAATTTGATGAGTAGGATCAATTAACTATTGAATTAAGGAAATATGGGGTAATCTCTAATTGGCCAGAAACTCAGAAGGTCAATAACAGGACACACCTATGGATCTCATGTAGTATAATCTGAGAAACTCAAATGACCTGAATACACTGAGATGAGCAAGTCAGGTTGCAATTCCAAATCTTGGCAACACAATTATATGTCATGTCTTCTCTGAAAGTCATTGAGAAGACCAAATAAAGTGCATTACTTTGAAAACTGTTAAGAAGATGTAGAATGTCCACAAAAAGAAAGCAATTGTAGAGAAAGTTATTATTTACTTGATAAATTGGACTTTATGACAATTAAAATCTTTTGTGCATCAAAGGACTTCATCATGAAAGTAGAAAAATTACCTAAGAACTGGAGAAAATATTTGGAAACCACACATTCTATAAGGGTTCAATAACCAGAATGTATAAAGAAATCCTACAAATCAACATCTAATATATAAATAAAAAATTAAATATTGTGGCAAAGTCTTGCATGGACATTTCTCCAAAGAAGAGATATAAATAATGAATAAACATATGAAAAAAATGCTGAAAATCATCAGCCAGAAGAGAAGTCCAAATCAAAGCCACAAATAGATGCCCTTTTATACTGACTACAATGACTACTACTAAAAAATGGAAAATGGTAAGTGTTGAAATGGATTTGTGGAAGTTAAAACACTTGTCCATTGATGGTGGGAATGTTAAATGGTGTAGCTACTGTGGAAAATAATTTGGCAATTCCTCAGCACGTTATGAATAAAATTACCATATGACCTGGCCATCCCACTTCAAGTCTATACCTAACAGAACTGAAAGCATGGACGCAAACAGATATTTCCACACCATTGGTTGTAGCAGTATTATTGACAATTGTCAAAAGACGGAAACATATCAAGTGTCCATTAACAGATGAATGGATAAACAAGATTTTATATATATATATAATTGGATATTATGTAGCCCTAAAAATGAATGAGGCTGTGATACATGTGACAAAAGAGAACCTTG
>JAQZBX010069686.1:0-15547 GCA_029593785.1 Cabassous unicinctus
TGATTTGTTTTTTTTCGGTTTGTTTGCTTGTTGTTTGTTTTTGTTTTTAGGAGGTACTGGGGACTGAACCTGGGCTCTCCTATGTGGGAAGAAGGTTCAATTGCTTGAGCCACATCTGCTCCCATAACTGACTCTTAAATGTGGGGCTAGATACACTCACCCTCCGCCAAAAAAAAAAACAAAACAGACTTACAATGGGACAGCCAGTGGGACAAGACTGTAACAGATATTATTCATCCTCCTCCACAATCCATTTTATATTTTCTTCACTGTTATATTCAGCTGCTCTGGATTTATTGCCTGGTAGAATGACCTAGAACTTTAATCTCTGAAGGATTGAGGCCTTAGTTGCTTTACCCTTGCCAAGCTATAGTTACTACTCACTTCTTCACTGTTATTCAACAGGAATGGAAGCACTAAGGAATGCCCCAATGACTCCCTTGAGTTTTATGCTTTTCCCTTAACCCATAATGTAGCAGCAACCTTATCTCTTCATTATAATCAGACTCAATTACTCCTGCCAATAGAGTAGCTCCTTTTTCTGCCTATTGGTTCATGAACATGAGACGTTCAAAGTGACAAGGTATTTGTTGAAGTTCTAGGCTCAGTGAAATATTAGCATGACACTGGTGAAAGTATATTCTCCTCCCTGGAACCAGGACTCTTAATCCGGTAGAGCCCAGGTTACAGGGATGGGAAGCATAAATTCTACAATGGACCCATGAAAGAAATGCTGAGAGAACCCAATTTCATTTCCATCCTTTCATTCCTGGACTGGTGTAGTGCACTTGTCAGGAACAGGCACCATATGTCATGCATTTGTTCAATGCATGTAAATGCATATATAAGCATAATCAGTAAAAGTCACTAAAAGGGTAAATGTAAGACCCAATTGTACTGTATCCTGAATATACAACTCTACTCTTTAATTCCTATAAGAGTCAGAATATAATTGAACATAATATACCATAATATTGTAAGATGTTATTAATACGGGAAAATGTGGGTGGGTAGGTGAGGGTGTGGGTTATATGGGAATCCCCTATACTTTTGATAACTTTTCTGTGATCTACAAATTCTCCAAAAATAAAGTTTATTATTACAAAAAAGAATACAATTGAAGAAAAAGTCATATTTCCTGATAGATATGCAAAATATAAAGTGGTAAAGTGGGACAAAAACAACATAAAGAGGGGAAACAGGAATACGGCAGTAGAGAGCGTGTATGCTATTGAAGTTAAGTTGGTATCATTTCAAACTGGTAGGTTATAGAAGTAGGTTGTGTAATATAAATCCTAGGGTAACCACAAAGAACGTATTTGAACAATACACAGAAATGAGGAAGGGATCAGTCAGATACATCATAAAAGATCAACTATACAGAAAAGGTGTTTGCAATAAAGAAAAAGAGACAAAAAGAGATATGACATATAAAACATAAGGACAGGGAAGTGGATGTGGCTCAAGCAGTTGGGCACCCGCCTCCCACATGGGAGGTCCCAGGTGTGGTTCCCGGTGCCTCCTAAAGGAAAAGAAAAAAACCAAAAAAACCAAAAAAACCAAACAAACAATGAGCAAAAAACAATGAACAGACAATAAATGCAAACAATGAGCAAAAACAACAAGCAAACAGATGAGGGAGCCATCTCAGGGGGCATGGGGGGAACAAAAAACATAAGGACAAAATGACTGAAGTAAGTAATGCCTTTACAGTAATAACACTGAACATTAATGGATTAAACTCCCAAATCAAAAGACACAAAGTGGCAGAATGTATGAAAAAGCATGATCCAACTATATGTTGTTTACAAGAGACTTACCTTAGACTCAGAGACACAGATAGGTTGAAAGTAAAAGGTTGGTAAAGATATTCCATGCAAATAGTAAACAAAAAAAGAGCTGGTGTAGCTATACTAATATTGTATAAAATCAACTTTAAGTCAAAAGCTGTTATAAGAAACAAAAAGGGTGACTAAACATTAAAAAAAGGGGCAATCCACCAAGATGAAATAACAATCATAAATATGTATTCACTAACCACAGTGCCCCAAAATATATAAGGCAACACTGGCAAAACTGAAGGGAGAAATAGATACCTCTATAATAATAGTTGGAGACCTAAATACACTATTCTCATCAATACATAAGACATCCGGAGAGAAGATCAAGAAGAAACAGAGAACTTGATAAATAAACTAGATCTAATAGACGTATACAGAACACGGCACCCCAAAACAGCAGGTTATACATTAATTTCAAGTGCTTATGGATCATTATCCAGGATAGACCACATGTTGGGTCATAAAATGAGTCTCAATAAATTGAAAAAGATTGAAATTATACAAAGCATCTTCTCTGACCATAATGGAATGAAGCTGGAAGTCAGTAAGAGGCAGAGAACTGGAAAATCCGCAATAGATGGAAGTTAAATAACACACTCTTAAACAATGGATCAAAGAAGAAACTGCAAGGAAAATGAGATGAATGAAAATGGAAGCACAGCATATCAAAACTAATGGGATGCAGTGAAGGGAGTGCTGAGAGGGAAATTTATAGCGCTAAAAAAGAAGAAAGAGCTAAAATCAAAGTACACACCTGGAGGAACTAGAAAAACTAATTAGCAAACTAATTCCAAAGCAAGCAGAAGGAAAGAAATATCAAAGATTAGAGCAGAAATAAATGGAAATTGAGAATAAAAAACAATAGAGAGAATTAACAAAACCAAAAGTTTTGTTCTTTGAAAAGATCAATAAAATTGACCAACCCTTAGCTAGATTGACAAAGAAAAAAAGAGAGAAGATGCAAATAAATACAATCAGAAATGAGAGGGGGAACATTGCTACTGACACCACAGAAATAAAAAGGATTATAAGAGAATATTATTAGTAACTGTATGCCAACAAATTAGATAAGCTAGATGAAATGGACAAATTCCTAGAAACATGCAAACAACCTACACTGACTCTAGAAGAAATAGAAGACCTCAACAGACCAATTACAAGTAAAGAGATTGAATTAGTCATCAAAAACTTCCCAACAAAGGAATACCCAGGACCAGATGGCTTCATAGGGGAATTCTACCACTCATTCCAAGAAGAATTAATACCATTCCTGCTCAAACTCTTCCAAAAAACTGAAGAGAAGGGAACACTACCAAACTCATTCTACGAGGCCAACATCAAACTAATACCAAAGCCAGATAAAGATACTACAAGAAAAGATTACAGATCAACTTCTCTTATTAATATAGCTGTAAAAACTGTCACCAAAATACTTGCAAATTGAACCGAAAAGCACATTAAAAGAATTATACACCATGATCAAGTGGGATTTACCCCAGGTATGCAAGGGTGGTTCAACACAAGAAAATAAATTAATGTAACATACCACATTAACAAAACAAAGGGAATAAACTACATGATTGTTTCCATTGATGCAGAAAAGGCATTTGACAAAATCCAGCATCCTTTCTTGATAAAAAATACTTAGAAAAAATAGGAATAGAAGGAAACTTCTTCAACATGATTTTGAAAATCCCACGGCTAACATCATATTCAATGGTGAAAAACGGAAAATATTCCCTCTAAAATCTGGAAGAAGAGATGGATACCCACTGTCACCACTGTTCTTGATCATTGTACTGGAAGAAAAAGAAATAAAAGGCATTCAAATTGGAAAGGAAGAAGTAAAACTTTCACTCTTTGCAGATGACATGATTCTATATATAGAAAGTCCTAAAAAAAAAATCTACAACAAAGCCTCTAAAGCTTATAAACAAATTCAGCAAAGTGGTAGGGTACAAGATCAACATGCAAAAATCAGTAGTGTTTCTATACACTAGCAATGAGCAAGCTGAGGAGGAAATCAAGAAAAAAATTCCATTTACAATAGCAACTAAAATAATCAAATATCTGGGAATAAATTTAACAATGGATATAAAGGACTTGTACACAGAAAACTACCAAGCATTGCTAAAAGAAATCAAAGAAGACCTAAATAAATGGAAGGACATTCCATGTTCATGGACTGAAAGACTTAATATTGTTAAGATGTCAATTCTACCCAAAAGGATTTACAGATTCAATGCAATCCAAGTCAAAATTCCAAAAGCCTGGTGTGTGGGAGTAGCTCAGTGGTTGAGCACCTGCCTCATATATACGAGGCCCTGAGTTCATTCCTCGGCTCCTCCTTTAAAAAAAAAATTCCAAAAGCTTTCTCTGCAGAAAAGGAAAAGCCAATTACCAAATTTATTTAGGAGGGTAAAGGACCCCAAATAGCAAAAACATCTTTAAAAAGAAGTAAGTTGGAGGACGCACACTTCCCGACTTCAAAGCATAATGCAAAGCTACAGTGGTTATAGTATCATGGTGTTGGCACAAAGATAAACATATTGACCAATGGAATCGAATTGAGAGTTCAGAAATAGACCCTCACATCTATGGCTAATTGAATTTTCCCAAGTCTACTTAATGGGGAAAGAATAGTCCGTTCAACAAATGGTGATGGGAGAACTGGATATCTATATATTAAAAAAAAAGAAAGAAAGAAAAGAAAGAAAAGAAAGAAAAGAAAAAAAAGGAAGAAAGAAAGAAAGAAAGTAAGTAAGAAAGAAAGAAAGAAAGAAAAGAGAGAACTTCTCTCTCACACCATTTATAAAAAATTAATTCTAAGTGGATCAAAGACCTAAACATAAGAACCAGGACTATAAAACTTCTAGAAGGATCTTCTGGATCTGGTGCTGGGCAATGGTTTCTTAGACTTTACACCCAGAGCACAAGCAATGAAAAAAAAAAAAGATAAATGGGACCTCCTCAAAATTAAAAACTTGAGCATCAAAAGATTTTGTCACCAAAGTGAAAAGACAACCTACTCAATGGGAGAAAATATTTGGAAACCACATATCTGTTAAGGTTTTAATATTCAGAATATGTAAAGAAATCCTATAACTCAACAATAAAAAGACAAACAACCCAATTAAAAATTGGGCAAAAGATAAGAATAGAAATTTCTCCAAAGAGGATATACAATTGGCTAAAAAGTACATGGAAATGGGGTGAGAAAGGGAGCTGATGCTTAATGTAGGTAGAATTTTTAATAAGGTTTGTTGTAAAAGTGTGGAAATGAATACAGTTGATGGTAACACACTATAGTGAGTATAACTAACACGTTGATTCATAAATGTGATTGTGGCTGAAAGGGGTAGTCTGTGGATGTAAATGCCAATCGAAAGGAAGCTCTAGAATAATCTAGGGAATGTATAACATAGTGATTTTGGTGGTGGATGAAGATTGTGGTTAATAGTATAAATATAAGAATGTTCTTCTTTCACAAAGTGTTAAGAATATGGTGATACATGAGAAAATTACAACTAATGTAACTTATAGACAATAGTAATATTGTAATATTGTAATATTTTTGCATCAATGGAAAAGAAGATATTATACCAACTCTAAGGGACAACAATAGGGGGATGTAAGAGGTATGGGATTTTTACTTTTGGAGTAATGAAAATGTTCTAAAATTGGCTGTGGTGATGACAGCACAACTCTGATGAAAATGAGAGCCACTGAGTGTACACTTTGAATCGATTGTACAAAGCATGGGACTGTAAAACACAGGGAATCCAGTGGTGGAAGATGGACTGTGGTTAACAGAACAAATATAAGAATGTTCTCTCATGAACTATAACAAAAGTATAATACTAATACAGGGTTTTAATAATCGTGTGGGTTGGGGGAAAAATACACCAAAGATAAGATATGGGCCATAGTTAGTTCATAGTTTGTAACAAATATTTCACAACAATACAAGGTGGTGTTGGTGAGATGATGTATGGGAGCCCTGTATGATGATATGCATGTTTGTTTTGTAAGTTCACAACTTTTACTATATACTTACTCTATGTATGTGCATATATGTATGATATACATCAATAAAATGTTATTTTAAAAAGCACATGGAAAAGATGCTTAATATCACTAGCTATTATGGAAAAGTAAATCAAAACCCCAAAGAGATATCGTTTCACACCCACTACACTGGCTACTATTTAAAAAAACAACAAAAAACAGAAAGTCACTAGCACTGGAGAGGTTGTAGAGAAATAGGAACACTCATTCATTTCTGGTGGGAATGTAAAATGGTGCACCCTCTGTGCAAGACATTCTGGCAGGTCCTCAGGAAGCTAAGTATAGAACTACCATATGACCCAGCAACCCCACTACTAATCATATTGCCAAATGAATTGAAAGCAGAAGCTCAAAAAGATATTTGCACACTGATGTTCATAGCGGCATTATTCACAATTGCCAAAGGATGAAAGCAACCCAAGTGTCCCCAACCGATGAATGGATAAACAAAATGTGGTATACACATACAATGGAATATTACTCAGTCATAAAAAGGAATGGAGTCCTGATGCATGTGACAACATGGATGGACCTTGAGGACATTATGTCGAGTGAAATAAGCCAGGCACAAAAGGACAAATATTGTATGATCTCACTGATATGAAATAAGTAGAATAGCAAACTCATAGAGGTAGAATGTAGAATATGTTACCAGGGGGATTTGATGCTAAATTTCTTTTTAGGTTGATTGTAAAGGTTTGGACGTGGTTGGTGATGATGATAGCACATTATTGTGAGTGTAATTAACAGCACTGAATTATATAGGTGAATGTGGTTAAAAGGGGAAATTTTAGGCCATATATGTGACTAGAATTAAAATTAAAAGATAAAACATAGGACTGTATAATACAGTAAACCCTATTATAGATGATGGGCTATAGTTAATACAAGTATAAGAATGTTCTTTCATTATTTATAATAAATGTATAACATTAATACAAGGTTTTAATAATAGGGTGGTATATGGAAAAATACACCTAATGTAAACTATGGATGATAGTTAATAGTTCTATTTTAATAAATTTTCATTAATTGTAACAAAGGTAACTACTGTTAAAAAATAGTACAATGATTAAAAAGTGCTATCATCCATTGTAACAAATGTTCCACACCAATGCAAGGTGTTGGTGGCGGAGTGGTTTATGGGAATCCTGTATTTTATGCACGATTGGTTTGTTAAACCATAACTTCCCTAATAAAGAAGTTTAAAAGAAAAGAGCTGATGGGAGGAGAGGAATCACAGACAACAATATAGATACAGTGGGACTTACTATAAAGGGGAACAGAAACATAGGGCAATAGTTGGAGGGTGAAAGGGGGTCAAAATAATTTTTTAAGGTCAGAAGAAGTCAAGTATGTCAGTATGCTAGTGGAAATAATCCAACAGAAATACAAAATTCTGATGTAGTACAGAAAAGAGAATTGCTGGCACTGTATTCCAGTGGCCTTGTAATGAATTGAAAATGGCAACTTATTATCTGAAGACGAAGAATGAAGTACATAGTTTAAAAATTATTTTGATGATAATTTATTTTCAAGAATTCTTTCTTGTTCTCTATTCCTATTACATAGCATATTATTCTTGTTTCAATGTGCAATAGCTTCTCTTATCTCCCTGGGGATATTAATTACAGTCTCTTTTTTATTTTGGTCTCTGACTTTTGTGTTGGTGATATACTAAAAAGCTGATGAGAAACGCGCTGTAGGGAGCAGCTTGCACACTGGTGAGCTTCACTGGAGGACACTGGTTCTCAACTGGGGATGATTTTGGCCCCCTCCACTAGGGGACATTTGATAATGTCTGCAAAAATGTTCAGTTTTCACAACTGGAGGAAGTGCTCCTGGTATCCAGTGGGTCGAGGCCAGGGATGCTGCTAAAACATCCTACACTGCTCAGGGAAGCCCACCATAAGCAAGAATTATCTGGTCTAAAATGTCGATAGTGCTTCAGTAGGGAAACCTGCTGAAGGGTGAGGGGGTGGGCAGCCTGCTTTCTCATAGTGGATCTAATCTCAAGGACCTTTCTCTGGTGGTCAGTTTCTCCAGGGAAGGCTCTTCCAGTAGCCTGCTGGCAGGTATAGACATGTTTGCTCATGTTTTAGAGCTGGGCAAGGGAAGGGGCCTGGCAGGGGTTTTGAGACTGAGTAGGCCGACTTCTGCTTAACAGCCTGTTTTCACTTGCAGCACTTCATTTCACCATTCTCCTTGTTAATGTTTCTCTGGATCAAATTTCTCCAGACTGGTGTCACCAGGTTGAGAGAGGTGGGAATGAGGATGTGAGTGCCCACTGTTTTCTTTTTATAGACTTTCAAACAATCTCCTTGTTATTGTTTGAAACTTACCCTTACCTTTCAGGGTGCTGGGGTTTCCAATTTCTGAGTTATCCTGGGGCCTCTGGGTCAAATCGGCTTGCATCTGGCCTGTATAACCTCTGCAGACACTTAGATTTGACCTTCCTCTCTTCTGCTAAGTCATTTACCATTGTGCCATCTGATTTCCCTCTTAATATACTCTGGTTTGGGGTTACAGATGTTTCCTAGAGTCATCAAAGATGGAATTTAAGTTTCTGTTTCTTGTTCCTGAGAGGAGAAGGTATTGGAAATGTCTTAAAAAAAGAAGTACTCAGGACTTTAATGCCAAATTTCAGAAAACTCATTCTCTCTGCTTTTAGCTGCTTCAAGTTTATAATGTAAGCATCATTTGTGTCCTTTGCAGTAGGCTGGTAAAAGCTCTTTGAGTCCCTCTTTTTTGAGCTCTGATATCTCCCTCAAAGCTGTGTTCTAGCTATTCTTTTTTTATGCAAAGTGGGCAGAATCAGTGTTTTATGGAGGCCCAGAGGAGAAATGTGTAACTTTGGGAGAACCTGATGAGAGATTGAGAGAGGTGGGTCTTGAGTTGAAAGTTAAAGACCTTAGATGAAGTAAAACTCATCTAATCCTCACAGTAATCCTGTGTGGAAGATACAATGATGATCATGCTCCTAATTCTATAAATGAGAAAACAGAGGCATAGAAGGTTTAGAAACTCACCCAAGGTCCCTCAGCTGGTAAATGACAGAGCAGGGACTGAGACCCAGGCGTGTGGCTCCGCAGAGTGCACTCTTCAGGACCACATGAAACTGCAACTCACTGAGAGTATCACTGCCCAGGTTGACGAGTGCTAGGAGAGAAGACCATTGAGGAAGTCTGGTGCCACTTTGTTAAAGAGTCTTGTAAAACAGGACAAGGAATTTGGATTTTATCTTGTAAACAATGTGCAACCTGCGTCTTTCTAGAACTCACCAGGCTATGGGACCTACATAAGGACACACTAACAATTTATCTTTAAACTGATTCATATCCTGATTCATGGCTCTCATCCAACCAGACCCCTCTTCTGAGAGTTGCCTATAGAGCAGCTGGGTGGGCCTCAACAATTTTTCTAATCTTGCTCCTGCTCCAAATATCCCCCCACCCTGAGTTGGTGGGCCTCAACCAGTCAGCTGAACAACTGATGCTCTCTGGGCTATTATGTCTCTGTACATGGGTCTCTGATCATACGTCTCCTGGCTACTTCTGGAGGGATAAGAAGACCCCCAAAAGAGCTACAGAAACAGTTACAGAAGGAGGCTTTATGTGCTGATAAAATATTACTTAGCATGTGGGGACATTTCTCATTTTGTAACCAGAGGCCAACCCCTACAGGGGATCATTAAATAGTTATTTGAGATAATTAGATGGTATAGATATGTTGATTTAAATATGTTACGGTTATAATAAACTATGATATTAAAGTCTTTATTCAAAAAAGTACGATATATTTCTTACATTGTTAGAAGACTTTGAGCCTATATGATATCGAACACTTGTGAAAAAAAAAGAAACAGCAAATATTACTGAACACCTCCCAAGTGCTATGGGAGATAAAAAGAAGTATCAGGTATAGTCAAAGACTTCAAGCAATATATAATCTTACAGATTAGCCATGCATCAATTGATATGGCATATATATATATGTGTGTGTGTGTGTGTGTATATATATGTATGTATTTGTTTGTTTCTTTTTTCACATCTAAATTATACGTTACTGGA
This sequence comes from Cabassous unicinctus, assembly GCA_029593785.1. Lineage (NCBI taxonomy): Eukaryota > Metazoa > Chordata > Mammalia > Cingulata > Chlamyphoridae > Cabassous > Cabassous unicinctus. The sequence continues at coordinate 9,980 of JAQZBX010069686.1, forward strand.
GAAGAAGTCCTGTTCTATATGGGTCCTTTTATCAGGCACTCTTCTATGCCTTCATAATTTTAGTACAGTGCTAGGGTGGTATATGGGGGAAAATTACACCCTAATGTAAGCAATGGACTATACTTAATAGTACAATTATAATATTCTTTTATCAATTGTATCAAAGGTACCACACTAATGCAAAGCATTAATGATGGGGGGGTGTGATATTATGAGAACACTGTATTTTTTACATGATTTTTCTGTAAACCTGCACAGTGGGAGTAAGAAGGTCTAAAAAGCATGAAGACTAAATCGTGCAATAAAGGGAGTAGTTTAATTCCGGCAAAGTTAAGACGAGAGGGTAGTGGGTGGTTTGTAGAATTCCATTTCCCTAAGTCAAGTTATAACAGGGGAAAAAAATAAGGCTGAAAGAACGTGGGGGTAAAACAAAGCCAGGGAACAAGTATTTTAAAGCCAAACCCATCTGAAGGATGGAGACTTAGAATTCCCCCTGGTGACAGCTGTTGCCTTTGCAAGCATGCATCCTCAGGGCCTTCAGTCTCGGATTGATAAGCAACCCTTTCACAGTCCCGAATCATGTTCAGCACAGTAACTTCCATTAGTCTACAATGTTAGAGTACTTCTCTCCAGGTCACTTTCTTTCCAACCATATGACGTTTTAGGATTAAATATAGAGATAATGAAATTAACCAACCCATAAATATGACTTTTGTGTGAAGTTTAGGAATAAACTATCATTGGGGTAATCTGGCATATCCATTATTTGAAGTATAATATTTAAGATAATTTGACAGATTACCCTGTGATTCCAGTTTTACTCACGTAAGGACTTCATACTTGCAGTTTTAAGTTGAAAGGCATAAGAATTTGGCTAATTGTATAAATAGTTCTTAAATTTGTAGGATAATTTGAGATTCACTTTATATATTATGGCTTAAGGCTTGGAATTAAGGTTCAATATGTGCTGTCTCAATATCTGGCAAAATTAGGTGGGCCTCAAATGGCCTAACTACAAGTTCCTGTCCCCCTCTGCTCCTGCAGATAAGGTCCTCTAACCAAATAACTCTCCTTATCACGGGCACCAGGCAAAGCGCCTGCTTATTCCTGAGCAGCAGGCTCCGGTTCCCTGCCAGCCCCTGGAATTATTCCACCAAGCCAATTACATCCTCCTGTGGGAATGAGGGGTCACCTCATCCTTTTGTTACTGCAAAGCCTGCCTCCCACAGCCCCTGCTTGTTCACTCTGTTCCTGAGTGCAACCCCTGTGTGGCCCTGCCTGGTGTACAGTGTCCTCTTTCCCCAGACTGTATCTGTGACTATTCTTTCAGCTATCAATCTCATCTGTTCACGTGGGGTGTCCTACGTCACACCATCCGGCTTTACATAGCAATTCACTGTGCTCAGCCCATAGCACTTGTCTAGATGAGGACGATAAGCTGGTTAATGCCAAAATATGAAGGGAGCAGCAGGTTCCAAGAACTCGTGGTGTACTGTGGTAATTGGAAGTGATATTTTTTCTAAGCCCCCTTGTATCACATTCTAACTTAAAAACAGTTTTCTAACTGAAAAGAGACGTCTGGTCCTAGAGTAAGGCAAATAAAGGATGTCCCATTTAGCAGATCTGGTTTCTTGAATAATGGAGCTTAACTTGCACGGCTCAGAGGATTACTGTCCACTTGGCTTTAGGCCTGTGTTCTCTTGGTGAGCATTCCTAAACCACCCTTCAGAAAAGGGAGGATTTAATATTTTCTGTAGAACAAATTACTTTAGGTTGTATTGGTGTCCTTTCCTTGTCCAAGAGAACTTCAGTTTATCTTGGCTATGTAAAAATTACAGGATTGAGAATTCACCTGCACAGAAGTCATCTTCAATTCACTGTCCTCAATAAAGTATTTCCCTTTGTACATGTCTAAACGGATTATCAGTAGAGTAAGGTCCTGTTTTTTTTATCATGGGGTGGGTAGAGCTTACGTTTTTTGTTCTTATTGGCATTTCCCTTACATGAGGCTGCTAGAGAAGGCATTCACTGATGGCTTTTCATGAGTTTATGGATAGATGTGTCTCTCAGGGTAGCCAGCAGGAGCTTAGTTTTTGGTCATGTGTTGCCTATTCTTCCATTACAATCTGCTTTCCTCTAGTAAACATTTCCTAATGCTCTCCCTCCTAAAATCTCTGTTACCTCAGCACAGCTTCCTTTGTCAACTGGTTTTATTTTAATTTTAAAAATTTACCTGACGTTTTCAAGAGTAACCTCAGTTCACAGCTCTGTTGCGACAGGGAGGGGTGGTGGAATTCACAACAAATTAGCTTCCCTGAGAGCTGGACACCCACAGGGATATTTCACTCAGCTTTTTGGGTTCCTGAAGTCATTTCTAACCCAGAATCTTCAGAGTGGTAGAGATTTGCATTGGTTTCCAGATGCGTCCCTGGACCTACGACCGGATAACGCCTTCCTGGACCGCACCCCTGTGCCCTTTCTCAGCGCTGTGTTGTCAGCCACTTTCTCTAGCTGGGGTACCAGATCCAAGCATGCAGGAGAGTCCGAATGGCCTTGGCATGGTTCTGGAAAACGTGCTGTTCACACTTTAATGTTCCACAAATCACCTGGGGGATGTTATGAAAAAACAGGTTCTGATTTATTAGTAGGTCTTGGGTGGGGCCTGAGAGTCTGCATTTCTGTCAAGCTCCAGTGTGATGTTGATGCTATCTGAACCACACTTTGGATAGCAAGGTCTTAGATGATGTTTTAAATATCCTCCCTCCCTCCTTCCCTCTTTCCCTCTTTCCCTCCTTCCCTCCTTCCTTCCTTCCTTGGTTACTTTTCTCTTTCTTTCAAGCTTTCCCACTTGTTAGTTAGGCTCCTGTAACTCATTAAGGTTATATGATTTTTGACAACATGGATGAACCTGGAGGACATTATGTTGAGTGAAGCAAGCCAGACACAAAAGGACAAATACTGTATGAATGTGTTACTATGAACCAAATATATTGTGTAACATACTGTATGAATAAAAAAATTCTTTATATGTATCCAGTACATTTAATTGAGAAATGGATGTTTTTATTCAACTATTTTATTTTTTGATTGTTCATATTTTCAATTATTAAATGTACAAAATAAAGTTAAAAATTAATAAAAAATGGAAAAAAAAGGTTATATGATTTTGAGTTACACTTCAAATGGTCTCATTTTACATTGACACAAGGATTTAGGAAAAAGAAATGTGTTTGTGATGGCAGTGGTGTGCTGAAAAAAACTCCCATTAGTCATTAACGATAACCTTTTAAGATGTCCTTCAGATCAAAAACATCTCCCTAGATCAATTTGTTTATAGTGTGTCAAATAAGACTCTGAAGAGAATTTTCTTTATATCACTTATCTTTACTTCCTTTTGAGTAATAGGTCTCAGGAAATTTTTTTTTTACTGTTTTTAAAAAAGCAACTGTTGATATTCCTTTCCTATTAAATTCTGGTGCTATTAATGCTATCGAGGCTTAGAAGCCTCATCAGTAGTTGTCTCTTACAATAAAATATGTTCTGACTATTTTGCCCATCATGCTGAGATGGAAAACATGTTTTCCATAGCTAATGAAAATAACAAAATAAAAAGCCTACTAAGTATTTAGTCTTTAATTTTAAAACTGAAAACACTACAACAATTATTTTGCATGGTGTGTGCTTTGTAGATTACACTGACCTTTTTGTTCTTGCCTACTCTAAATTTTTTTTCCTCTTTATTAAAGAAGTTGTTGATTTACAGAACAATCATGCATGAAATACACCAATTCACCACCAACACCTTGCATTGGTGTGGATCATTTGTTACAATTGATGATGGCACATTTTTATAATTGTACTATTAATTAAAGTCCATGGTTTAACTTAAGGTTCACTGTTTGTGTAGGTTAGTTCCATGGATTTTTAAAAAATTATTCTGTTACCATATATGCAATCTAATATTTCCCCTCTTAATCGTATTCAAATATATAATTCAATGCTGTTAATTGCATCCAAAATGTTGTGCTATCATCACCACCATCCATTACCAAAACATTTCCATCATTCTGAATAGGAACCCTGTACATTTTAAGCCTTAACTTCCCATTTCCTATCCCTACCCCATCCCCTGGTAACCTATATTATAGATTCTGACTTTATGAGTTTGCTTATTCTAATTGTTTCAAGTCAGTGAGATCATACAATATTTATCCTGTTTTATCTGGCTTATTTCACTCAACATGATGGCTTCATTGTTCATCCATGTTGTTGCATGTATCAGGACTTCACTCCTTTTTGTGGCTGATTGTGTGTATATACCACATTTTATTTATCCATTCAGCAGTTGATGGACACTTGGGTTGCTTCCATCTTTTGGCAATTGTGAATTATGCTGCTATGAACATTGGTGTGCAAATATCTGTTTGAGTCCCTGCTTTCAATTCTTTTGGGTATAAACCTAGTAGTGGGATTATGGGGTCATATTGTAGTTCTATACTTTGCTTTCCAAGAAACTGCCAAACTGTCTTCTACAGTGGCTGCACCATTTTACATTGTCACCAGCAATGAATGAGTGTTCCTATTTCTCCACATCCTCTCCAATACGTGTAACTTTATGTTTCTTAATAGCAGCCATTTTACTTGGTGTGAAATGGTGAGAATGTTTTTTTTCTTTTAGGAGTTACCAGGGATTGAACCTGGAACCTCGTACATGGGAAGCAAGTGCTCAACCACTGAGCTACACCCGCTCCCCTCAGTGTGGTTTTGATTTGCATTTCCCTGATGGCTAATGGTGTTGGGAATCTTTTTATGTGCTTCTGGCTATTTGTGTATCATCTTTGGAGAGATGCTGCTTCAAGTCTTTTGCTCATTTTTTAATTGGGTTGTTTGCCTTTTTAATTTTGATGAGGTCCCATTTATCTATTTTTTCTTTTGTTGCTTGTACTTTGAATATAAAGTCTAAGAAACCATTGCCTAACACAAGCTCCTAAAGATGCTTCTCTATGTATTCTTCTAGGAGTCTGATAGTTCTAGCTCTTGTATTTAGGTCTTTGGTCCAGTTTGTGTGGATTTTTGTATGTGGTGTTAGGTAGGGATCCTCCTTTTTTTTTTTGCACATGGAGATCCAGTTTTCCCAGCACCATTTGTTGAAGAGGCTATGCTTTCTCAATTGAGTGGTCTTTGCCACTTTGTCAAAAATCAGTTGGCCATAATTGAAAGGCTTGATTTCTGAGCTCTCAATTCGATTTGGTTGGTCTATATGTCTGTCCTTGTGCCAGTACCAGACTGTTTTCATTACTGTAGCTTTGTAATAAGTTTTAAGATTGAGAAGTGTGAGTCCTCCAACTTCATTCTTCTTTTTCAAGATGACCTTACCTATTTTGGGCCCCTTACCCTTCCATATAAATTTGGTAATTAGCTTTTCCATTTCTGCAAAGAAGGTTGTTAGAATTTTGACTGAGATTGCATTGAATCTATAAATTGCTTTGGGTAGGATTGACATCTTAATGATATTTAGTCTTCCAAACCCATGAACATGGGATATCCTTCTGTTTATTTAGGTCTTCT
>JAQZBX010069687.1:0-15541 GCA_029593785.1 Cabassous unicinctus
GGGGAAAGAAACTATCAATATCCTACGAGAAGATGTAATATCCCATCTTATTAAAACAATAACATTTCCCTGATATGCCCAATACCTTTCATTTTATAAACTGATATCAGATACATTTTCTCATGTGATCTTCATAAAAATTGTATGAGGTAGATATGGTATTATTATTATTATTCCCATATTTTGCAGATAAACAAATTAAATCATGGAGTCATGTCTATTATATAGTTACTAAGTGACTGAGACAGGATTTGCTTACTCCTGTTACTAATTTCACTTCTACTGACTCTTTTGGAGTGTTCACTGTTCCAGGTGGTAATCCAAAGGCTTTCTACATATTGACTCATGTCAACCATGCTAAATATATGAACTAGATTTCCATTATTATTATCATTTTGTAGGTGAGTAAATTTTGTTACAGAAAGATTAAGCATCTTTTCTAAATTCATGTAGCCAGCCCAGGTTAAACCCAGAGTCTACACTTATACAAATATGCAATAATACTCCTCAGAAGAACAAAGGTCGATGTATCAGTTACATAGAACACAATTATGCTGTGGAACAAACCAACTTAGAACTCAGTGGCCAATATTAAGCATGAATTATAACCCTCACATATGTAAGGGTCAGCTGGGTCCAGTTGGTCTAGGTTGGGCTTGGCTGTAGCCCATGGATTCTGTTCAGGTCTGTGTGTCTTTCAGTCTTCTGAGCTCAGGGATCTACCCAAGGTATGATCTTCTGGTGATTGTAACAGAAAAAGAGGGATGAGTGGAAACAGGCAATGCCTCTTGAGAGCTAGGCTCAGAACTGGCACAGTCACTGATGCCTATATTCCACTGAAGGTCACAAGGACAAAGAAGGTCATGTGGCCAAACTCAATGCCATTGAAGAAGCTGCAAAGTCAGATGACAAAGGCATGAATATAGACAGTGGTGAAAACTTGACTGCAGTAAAGCAATCAACCACTAACATTTGGCTGTTTTTCTATGCCTGATTTAACCTAACATTTTGATTATTTTCATCTGAAGTGAATAAATTGAATTTTTAAAATTAACTTTTTAGTGAGGTATAATTTACATAGAATTAAATTCACTCATTTAAAATCTCAATAAGTTTTGATAGTGCAACCAATACTGTGTTTTGTGTGTGTGTGTTTATGTATTCATTTGGTTATATAGTAAATGGTGGAACTGAATAGCACAGTGATGCAGTGTGAAATAAATTAGACTTGAAATCAGGAGACCTGAATATTGGTGTTATAGGGGCTTCAATAAATAGCACCATTCATCTTTAATCAGGTCTGCACCCATTGACAAATGAGATAAAGAGTAAGGAGAGAAAGAGGCGGTGCTGGGCTGGATCCACTGTGTGTCAGTCTGCAAGAGCCCATTGTGTGTGTCTCTTCTCAATTCCTCGTTCAGTGATGTCCATGTTGGTAGCTTGAAATAAACCTTGGTGGAGGTAGGTACACAATAGAAATTAGCAAATGCTACTAATCTGTTTTTTGTGTTTTTTTTTTTATCTCGGAGAAGTAATTGTTACACATTTACCAGCACACCACTGTTAAGAGATCAAAGTATTGCTCTTATTTCTCATAGAGGAAGTACTGATGAAGTAGACTTCCTAATACTGAATTTACAATTAAATTTCCCCTTCCTGTTTGGGCAGGAAGAAGTCATGTGAAATTATTTGCACTAATTTCAAAGGTTCCTCTGAGTGCAACTTTTCTATTATTTACAGTTTTAGGTTTCTGTATCTGTAGTTTGTTGCAATAAAAGCTTGAAGTCTATTTCAGTGAATTTAAAAATTGTAAAGAAATGATCTTTCCATTTCATAACCCCACCTTTCCGCAGGTCACTTTTGAAAGCTTTTAACACAGGGCAGATGGGATGAATGTCCTGACCTTCTTCTATATGGGACTAAAGTCAGAGGGTACAGATAAGCTATTTATCTAATGTATGTATGATAGATCTGTTCTATCTTAGCATCTAGCAGCAGAGGTAAAGCTCTCTTTCCCCTTGAGTTGACTCGTGGAAATAATTGTCTTTTCAATCCACCTAGCTGTCGATTCTTGTAGATCTGATATTATTAGTAATTGTTAAGAACGTCAGGGGCCGAAGCATGTGGGTGTCCAAAGATGTTTCTGTGTTTCTGCTTTTTTTCGCAGTCCTTATAATTCTCCAGTGTAACTGTTTCTCATCAAATTGTGACTTTCTTGAGAGCAGGGATTGTGGCTTTCAAATGAATCTCTAATGTCCAGTAGTGTTCTTGGCATGGGGAGGGTTTGTAATACTTGCTGGATGTATCAAGAAATTTTTGATGAGTAAGGCTGCTCTGAAGTACTTCACCGTCTAAAATACATAGGCATACCATGTCTAAGCCACCTAGTTTTGACTTCTAGATATCCTGGGGTTTCAGGAGAAGAATGTATCAACATGAAACCAAATAGAAGAGCAGTCATTGTGTGTTTTGATTAAAGATAACCCTTTGATCCCTGCTCAATTCCCTATTCTATCACCATGTAACCTATTAATGGAATGACTTCCAATATCAAGAGAGAATCAGGACTCAAATGAGACTGAATGCAATAGCTCATGTGGAAGTCATTTTGTTTGATTTTCTAAAGCACCAGAGAAGGAGAGGAAATCCCCTCTGAAGGAGGCAGGACCTTTTTACATGGCAAGAACTGCTGATTTGATAAATGTTATTAAATGAGAGTAACCAGAGCCAGGGAAATGACTTGCAAAAACAAATTTTAAATAGAAAGGGAAAGGCAAACTGGAATGGCAATGCTCTCATCATCCCAAAATTTTTCTAGAATCAGAGTAATAAAATTAATAATTTCTCTATGAAATCAGTCTCCAAATATTTGTAGATCTCCATGTATAAGCCAGTACTGTTCAAATCTGGTGAAAAAAAAAAACCCAATACAGATTGAAGGTATGAAAGATACTTGAAAAGAGGATACCTTTTGTGAGTAGTATATATTTTTTACAATTCATTTTTAATTGTAGTAATATATGTATAACATTCAAATCATTTTAACCATTTTAAGTGTACAGTTCCATGATATTAAATACATTGACAATATTATGTTACTTTCTCTTCAATCTATTTTCAGACTATTTTCATCAAGCCAGTCTGAAACTCATACCCATTTAGCAATAATGCCCCATTCTCCCCTTTCCCCACCCCTGGTAACCATTATTCTGATTCTTCTCCCTATGAATTTGCTTATTTCATATAAGAGATTTCATATAATATTTTCCTTTTGTATCTGGCTTATTTCACTCAGCATGGTATCTTCAAGTTTCATCCATGTTGTCGTACATACCAGGACTTCAAGTCTTTATGGCTGAATAATATTCCATTGTATAGTGTGGTGGATTGAATTGTGTACCCCAGTTTGGTCATGTTCTTGATCTTAGTCTGCACTCTGATGGATGTGGACTCAATGGGAATAAGATCTCTTCAATTAAGGTGTTACTTCAATTAAGGTGTAGCCCAACTGAATCAAGTTGTGCTTTAATACAGATTACTGTAGTTGCCTTATAAACAGGGTGAAAGATGAGGAAGAAGCCACTGGAGAAGTAAGAAGCTGGAAGTGAATCTCAGAAGAGAAAGGAGAAGATGCTACCATGAGGCAGAAAAGCCAAGGAACCTCAAAGATTGTTGGCCAGCCAGAAGACTCTGACCCTAGGGGTAAGTACAGCTTCTAGCTTCTGAAATTGTGAACCAATAAATTTCTACTGTTAAGTCAACCAATTGTGTGGTACTTGTTTTAGCGGTTAGGTAGCTAAAACACACCTATTCCACATTTTGTTTATCCATTTACCTGTGTGGATACTAGGCTTGCTTCCTCCTTTTGACTATTGTGAATAATGTTGCAATAACTGTTGGTGAACCAATATCTTTCTGAGTCCCTGATTTTAATTCTTGAGGCTATATACCTAGGAGTGAAACTGCTGGATCATATGGTAATTCTGGGTTTAACTCTCTAAGGAACTCCCTGCTTTCCACACTCTGGGCCATTTTTCATCCCCACTAACAATGTACTAAGGTTCTTATTCCTTAGCATCCTCACCAGGACTCGTTATTTTCGGTTTTTCTTTTTAGTAATAGCCATCCTAGTGAGTGTTAAGTGTTATCACATAGGTATTATTTGCATTTCTCTAACGACTAATGAAACTGAGCATCGTGTCATATGCTTATTGCCCAAGTTTATATCTTCTCTGGAGAAATGCCTATTCAAATCCGAGGCCCGTTTTTTGTCATGTACTTTATTTATTTATTTATTTTTGAGGTACCAAGACCCGGAGACTGATGTACAACCACTGAGCCCATCAGAAAAGGGAGCTCTGCCATGTGAGAAAGAGGACTCCAAGTTCTCTACAACTGCAGAAAGCCAGAGAAGCCATGAGAGGCTCAAGGAGAGGAGGCCCAGGCATAGATGCCTGATCGCCTACAACTGAGCTCCAGGAGAAAGGAGAGAGAGATTGGAAGACCCACAATCTTGCCTCACCACGTGGCAGAACTCTAGGATCTGCTAGCAGCAGACCTTTGGTGAGAAAGTATCCCTGATGATGCCTTGATTTGGAAATTTTCACAGCCTTGGAACTGTAAGATTTTCCCCTAATAAAATTCCCATTATAAAGGCCCATCTATTTCTGGTACTTTGTATTGGTAGCAACCCTTTGCAAACTAAGACAATGATACATGGGAAAAAAACAGCTAGTATAATTTATGATCATATTAGTTGTGAAGAATCAACAATAGGAGTTGTATATGGTGAGAGGTAGAGTTCAAATTCATTCTTTTGTATGTGGATTTCCATTTTTCCAGCACCATTTGTTGAGGAGGATATTCTTTCCCCATTGAATAGGCATGCTGCCCTCATTGAATATCAAGTGGCCATAAGTGTGGGTGGTTATTTTAGAACTCTCAGTTCTATTCCATTGGTCTATATGTCTATCCTTATGCCAGTATCACACAGTTTTATTTGCTGTAGCTTTGTAGTAACTCTTGAAATCAGGAAGTATGTGTCATCCTCCAACTTTGGCCTCCATTTTCAAGATTGTTTGGCTTTTATGCGCCCCTTGCTAGTTCATATGAATTTGAGGATCAACTTTTCCATTTCAGGAAAAAGTCTTCTGGAATTTTGAAAGGGATTGCATTGAATTTGTAGATCACTTTTGGCAATATTGGCATCTCAAAAATATTAAATCTTTGAATTAATGAACATGGGTTATCTTTCCATTTAATTAAAGTCTACTTTGATTTCTTCCCGAAGTGTTTTATAGTTTTCAGTGTACAAGTCTTTTACCTTGTTAGTTAAATTTAATCATAGGTATTTTATCCTTCTAGATGCTATTGTAAATGAAATTGTTTTCTTAATTTCCTTTTTAGATTGTTGATTACTGGCCTAAAAATTCAGCTGACTTTTGCATTTATAAAAACCCACAGCAAACATCATGATCAATAGTGAAAGACTGAAAACTTCCCTGTTGTTTTGTGTGCAATTTGTTGTTGTTGTTGAGAACTGGATATTCTGAGTATTATATTGTTATAAGTCTGCAAATCAATTGGGATTTCTAGGATTTGTTGTTTTTTTTTTCCTTGTTGAAGGCTAAGCCATCAATTTGTGGCTTTTCCAATCTATTCTTGCTCCCAAAAAAGAAATGGAAAGAGAAAAGAAAAATTAAGGAAGAAAAAAAAGGAGGTACTGCCTCTTTAAGACTCTTCTGCTATTTTTGCTCAATGAGGGTTGAAACAATGGCCTCTCTCAGTGTCTGCCACCCAGCAATCTGAAGTAGCTGGTCAAAAGCAATAATCAGTGTTCAGACCACACATCCCTAGATTTTGGAAGTCTGAGTTCTTATACCCACCCTAGCACAGTACTCTGCACCAGGAAACTGGGCAGCAGTTCCCACTCCTGCATGGCATGCAGTTGGGGGCTGTTGGGTGGTAGCTGCTACACAGAATGTGAATTCACAGATATTTACTGCAATCTATTAGCTCTTCATCAAGCTTTTCACCAGATGCTCCAAATGTTCCACTAGAATCCAGAGTTCCAAAATAGTTTATTCAGACATTGTATGGCACTTCAATAGTTGGTTTGCTGGAGGGATCAATTCCTAGATCTTCCTGTTCTGGCATCTTTCCACATTCTCTATAACACATTTTTTGAAGAATAAATAGTTGCATGTTCATTCTGAATGATTGTAGAGAAGAAACTGTGGAAGAGGCTAGAACATAATCCAGTTATTTTTATTAACTTTAAAGCATGTCTGTGATAACACTGATTTCTCTGAGAATTTTGGCCATATTCTTACATACTTGGGGATTTGTATGAATTTAATAATTTTTTGCCTTCATTGATGCTTCAGACATGGACCTTCTTTTCCATTCTTTGAGTATCATTTAGAGTGCTTTTTTTTAAAAAAGGTTTATTTATTTTATTTTACTTTTTATCCATTTTTAACACCCCCTTCTTCCCCCGTTTTTTGCTGTTTTTGTGTCCATTCAATGGGCAATTCTCTGTGTCTGTTCCTGCCCTCTCTTCTCATCCTTCTCCTCTTATCTTCATCAGGATTCAATCCTGGGAACCTCCGAAGTGGGAGAGAGGCGTTCTGCCACCTGTGCCACCTTAGTTCCTGGTTTTTCGGTGCATCTTGTCTTGGCTCTCTCTTTGTGTCACTATCCTGTTACATCATCATCTTGCTGCGTGGCTCGGCGGGGCCTGGCAAGCCCGCACACGGGGCCTGGCAGCGCACCTGCGGGGCCTGGGGTCTCACCCGCTCACCGGGCCTGACAGCACTCCCAAGCAGGGCCCGAGGACTCACGTGCCTTCTATATTTTTCTTTATTTTATCAGGAGGTCCCGGGGATTGAACCCTGGTTCCCTCCATATGGGAGAAGACTGCCCAACCATTTGAGCCACATCCGCCCCCTTAGAGTGCTTTTGACCCCAACATTTTCCCATTTCCTTTCAATAAGTTGCCAATCTATATGAATTGGTCTCTGAAACAATTATTGGATTTAGCTCCTTGCTGCCAAACCAACTGCCCCTTCTTGAGCAAGTATTTCTGCTACTATGTTGTGCTTGCCTTCTTCTATCCCACAGGAGCTAATGTTTTCTTCATAGGCTTTTTCTTTAATTAAACTAGCAGCTCTGAGTCCTGAAAAATGAGGACATTTATTTATAAAACACTTATAGAGAACCTGTTATGTGTCACATACTGTGAAATGCACCAAAATCTAAATTTTCAAAGAATATCAGTCTGATTTCAAACTATCATTCTAATCATATGTATCAGTATTAGCAAATATCAATCCTATTCTCTGTGCACACAGGAGTACTGACATTTCCCTGCATGCACTCGGCTCTATTTTATCTCACTACTTTTGCACATCATAATTCATCTTCTGGGAACTTTCTTATCTAGATTCCATCTAATGAATTCTTATTCATCTTTAAAGCTTGACTCAGATATAACCTCTTACACATAACCTTATTGGCCTACCTCCCGGCCTACTTAATGGTTTATATTTTATGAATGTCTGGAACACTTTGTACTAATCTCCATACTAATACTTATCTGATTACATAAGAATTAGAGAATATCTTTTCCTGCAACACTAGCCTAGATTTCTTCCAGAGATTCTAAGTAATTATATTTGTATTCTCAGTGATTTGTACCATTGCTGAAATTCATTTCTTCTTTCATTGATTTTTGTAATGCTAGACATATCTGGCAAGTATACCAGAATAGACACTAAATCTAGCTAATATTCCCTGAATGTAGCATGAGAGAGCAAAGCCATAATACATGGAACACTTTAAGCATAACGTTTGGGGTTAGATATCCTGGTTTCAAATTCTGGCTTTAACATGTCCTAGCATCCTTTACACTGGGAAGTTTCCTAGTGCTACATGATGTTTTCTGGTTTGTTTTGCTTTGTAGCTAAACTGCATAAGGGATGTAAAGCACACAGCTTGGTTCCTGACACAAAATAGGTACTTTACCAATATTGATGACTAAATGAAAACTTTATCAAATTCTAGCACATCAGTTGCATAACTGATCATGACCTCTTGATTAGGTGGCCTGATGAGCTATATTCGTTAGTATTTATGTTAAATACTTACAAGGAAATCAAAGTCCTATTGTTGTACAAGTTTTAGTTTCTCTCAGAAAAAAAAATGATATGAATAGATAAATAAACAATTTATAAAAAAAAGGAATGTTTCCCAGATAGGATGGGCAATGACTTGAGTGAATGTGAATGATCTGTCTATTCCCATATATGCATACTCTAAATAATTCAATTAATTTGGTTTTTCTGTTGAGGAGAGTGATAATTTAAATTAAAAAAACTGCTTTTTTTATTGCCTTCTAAAAACCTCTGATACTGTGCATGCCCTGGGTCTTCCCCCTTGCAGTGTTTTTACTTCATTCCTCAAAGGAAAGGATGTGGACTTTGGATCCACCTTTATATCAGATAACCACAGTTGGACCTTATCACAGTGGAAAAGACATAGTAAATTCCTGGTTACATATCAAAATATTTATTCCCATCTAATTGGAGTAAAGATGTGATGACTTTATCACCCTATTACAGGTTTCCTGTCACTCTGTAGGGGAAATATTCTTATGCATTTTCTCTTATAATTAACCTTTCTCCATTTTCTTCCCTAGAAATAAACTGACCAGGCAGAGCACTTACAGTTGAAAGAGATCACTTTGATTTGTTATAATCTGAAGTCACCAAAGTAAGTTGCTCAGAATAATTAAGCAGATATTTGCTGAGTATCTTCTACATTCCAGACACCTTTGGCTGAAATAACAAACCTTGATGCAACATGTCTTACAGTCAAGTAATGAACAATTTGATAGAGGAGACACTACACACATGCAGAAAAGAGCAATAGAATTTGACATATGATTACATATACAAGAAATGATAGATAACACATTCTCTAGACATTCAGAAGAGGCTTTGGTTATTTGCATTGTGTTATTCACTGAGTAATTGACATTATTTTTCAGTTGAATACCAAGCATTGACTGTAACCTAATGGAGTCTGGGTGTGCTACATATTATTTCTTTGCGACTGGAAAATTTAAAGTCAAGTTAAGCCTAAATCAAGCATAAGGAATCAAAATTAGAGCAGAAATAATGAAATTGAAAACAGGAAAACAATAGCAAATATCAACATAACTAAAAGCTGGTTCTTTCAAGATAGCAATAAAATGTTTGAACTGCTAAGAAGTCTAACCAGGAAAAAAGGAGATACAACTTTACAAATATGAAAATGAAAGGGGGTCATCTCATTACTGATCTCATGGACATTAAAAGCATAACAACAGGAAAACTATGGCCAACTCTATGCCCTAAAATTTGATAACTTAGTTGAAATGGACTAATTGCTTGTAAGACACAAACTACAAAACTAACCTATAAAAGGAGATATAGATAATATTTGAATGTAGGCTTATATTTATTAATGATATTTAATTAATAGTTAATGACATTCTCAAAAGAAAGCACCATACCTAGATATGTTCACTAACAAATTGCACCAAACATTAAAGGAAAAAATTATGCCAATTCTCCACAATCTCTTTCAGAATGGAGAAGCAGAGGGAAGACATCCTAACTCATTCTATGAGGACATCATTGAAATAATACCAAAACCAGATAGAGACATTATAAGAAAAGGCAAACTATCGACCAATATCTCTTAGCAAATAGAAGCAAAAACCCTCAAAAATATTAACAAAGAGAATAGAAATATGTACGAAAATAATTATATATCGAGACTACCTGATTTATTGTAGGTACACAAGACTGGTTCAATATTGAAATGTAATCAGTCACATCAACAGGTTAAACAAGAAAAATATGGGGAGTGGATGTGGCTCAAGCAGTTGAGCGCCTTCTTTCCACATGGGAGGTCCCGAGTTTGGTCCCTGGTAACTCCTAAAAACAAAAACAAAGAACAAGCAAACAAATGAAACAACCATCTCAGGGGAGCAGATGTGGCTCAGTAGTTGAGTGCCGGCTTCCCACATACAAGGTCCTGGGTTCAATCTCTGGCCCTGGTACCTAAAAAAAAAAAAAGAAAGAAAGAAAAATCAGATGACCATATCCATTGATGCAGCAAAAACATTTGTTGAAATCCAACACCCTGAGGAATATGATGTCATCAACATGGTGAAGTAAGTCATCCCCTGAAAAAAACTTTCCCAGAGATTCAGGGAATATATGGAAAAATTCCACTTGTTTAGAACTCTGGAGGTCAGTAGAGACTGGAAAAGGACTCCACACATGCTGAATGGAAGAACCAGACACATATATCAGGTAGGAAATTTACATTCCAGACCAGGTGGTCCTCTCCCTCACCCCTCACTCTGTCCATCACACAGCTTGGAGTTCTCCATAAGGTAGCAGTGTTGGATCCTCCCTCCAGGGAATTGGACTATAGAGGTATTCACAGCAGTTAGTTAGAAGCTCACACATATTCAAGCACAGGGACTCAAGTTCGCAGAGATCCCTTGGGAGCACAACAACTGAGGAGTGCTACATACAAAAGGGTGGGGAAAGAAACTGCAGCAGAACTGCAGCCAAGTGCTGCACTTACTCAAGCCATTTACTGTTGGCTGGATTACCTAAACACAAAATGGACTTTTCTGGAATGACCCACCATTCTGGATTGACCCAATCTGGCTCCCCGAGGCAGGATACCTTAATGGGGAGGAAACTGGAGGCAGGAAGGCCCTACAGAGAAAATAATAAATAAAAGGGAGGTGGGTGGGGGGGGGGAGGTTAAAATGAACTAATGCAACACTGGAGAGTCCCAGAACTGAAAACTGTAAGGAAAACAAGTTATTGAGTAAGGGGAAAAATGTAAACAAATCATAGGAGTTGGAGAGAAAATTCTGCACAAAAGCAAACAGAACAGATCAAGATTCCTGGAGAAGGAACTAAGGTAAGGAAGATTTCTCCTGCAGATGAATCAATTTCACAAAAAGCAATGCAATCTTAAAAATTGTACCACATATCCAAGAAAAGAATCATATGAAGAAGAGCTGAGAAAATCTTCTCAGGTTATTCTGAAGGTCCAGAGTAGTTGGAACAAGTGTCAAAGAAGAGCCTTAACACAAAGCCACTAAACAATAAAACCTTGGGTAGGAAGGAAGAAACTGACCTTCAAAGTTAATTCATCAAGATAATCAAATGCCTAGTCATCAGCAAAAAATTTACAAGCCATACAAACAAATAAGAAGATATAGGCAATTGAAGAAGAACAGATAGAGAAAATAATATAAAAATGGAGCAGTGTCTCAGGGATTTGAGTGACAGCACCAAAGTATACAAATATATGTGTCATGGATGTCCCAGAAGGAAAGGAGAGAGAAAAAGGGAAGAAAGACTGTTTGAGGAAATAATGGCTGAAAATTTCCCAACACTTATGAAAGACATAAATATACATGCCTAAGAAGTACAATATACTCCAAACAGAATAAATCCTAATAGACCAACTCAGAGACATACACTAATCAGAATGTCAAATGCCAAAGATAAAGAAAGAATTCTTTAAAGCAGCAAGAAAAAAGTGATTTGTCACACACAAGTGAGCCTGAATAAGAATAAGGGATGGTTTCTCATCCAAAATCATGGAGGAAAGAAGGCAGTGATATGATATATTTAAGGTACTGAAAGAGAAAAACTGCTAGCCAAAAATTATTTATCTGGCAAAAACACCCTTCAAAAATGAGGAAGAATTAAAAATATTCACAGAAAAACAGAAACTAGAGAATATGCCAACAAAAGGTCTTTATTACAAGAATTACTAAAGAGAATTCTGCAGGTTGAAAGGCAAAGACAGAAGTGAGTGTAGAAGTATGAAGAAATGAAGATTCAGAGAATATGTATGCTATTGAAGCATACATGGTGGTATCTATTCAATTTGGCAGATTATAGGTGAATGTTGTACAAAAACTCCATGGTAACAACAAAGAAAGTGTTTAAAAATTATACAGAAAGAGAAGTGAAAAAGGGGTCAGTCAGATACATCACAAAAGATCACCTATAAGAAAAAGAGGTTGCAATAAAGGTAAAGAGAGACAATAAAAAAAGATATGACATATAAAAACCAAAAGACAAAATGGCTGAAGTATGTACTGTCTACTGTCTTTATCATAATAACACTAAATGTTAATGGATTAAACTCCCCAACAAAAAGACACTGATTGGCATAATGGATAAAAAAGCATGATTCAACAATATGTTGTTTACAAGAGACTCACTTTATACCCAAATAAAAAGGTTGAAAGAAAAATCCTGGAAAAAAGATAATTCATGCAAATAGTAAGCAAAAAATAGCTGGGATAGCTATACAAATATCAGACAAAATAGACTTTATATCAATTGCTGGTATAAGAGACAAAGAAGGACACTACATATTAATAAAGAGGACAATCCATCAAGAAGAAATAATCATAAATATTTTTGTACCTAACCATAGTATCCCAAAATACATGAGGCAAACTGTCAAAACTGAAGGGAGAAATGGACATCTCTAGCATAATAGTTGGAGACTTTAATACACCATTCTCATCAGTAGACAAAAAAACCAGACAGAAGATCAATAAGGAAACAGAGAACTTAAATATGATAAATGAATTAGACCTAACAGACATATGCAGAACATTGCAACCCAAAACATCAGGATATACATCTTCTGAAGTGCACATGAATCATTCTCCAGGATAGACCACATGTTGAGTCACAAAACAAGTCTCAATATATTTATAAAAGAATGAAGTTATACAAAGCATCTTCTCTGGCCATAATGGAATGATGCTGGAAATCAACAACAGGTATAGAACTGAAAAATCCACAAATATATAAAAGTTAAATAACACACTCTTAAATGATGAGTGGGACAAAGAAGAAATTACAAGGGAAATCAGTAAATATCTTGAGATGAACCACAAGAGAAGACAAATTATCAAAACTTATGGGATACAGTGAAAGCAGTGCTGAAGGGGAAATTTACAACCCTAAAAGCTTACATTAAAAAAGAGGAAAAAGGTAAAATCAAAGACAACTTCACACTTTGATGAACTAGAAAATGATCAGCAAATTAATCCCAAAGCAAGCAGGAAGAAAGAAATAACAAAGATTAGAGCAGAAATAAATGAAATTGAGAATAAAAATCAATAGAGAGAATTAACAAAACCAAAAGTTAGTTCTTTGAAAAGATGAATAAAATTGGCAAAACCTTAGCTAGACTGACAAAGAAAAAAAGTGAAAAGAAATGAGAATAAAATAAAATCAGAAATGGAGGGGATGACATTACAACTGATCCCACATAAATGAAAAGGATCATTAGAGGATACTGTAAACCACTGTATGCCAACAAATTAGACAATCTAGGTGAAATGGACTAATTCCTAGAAACACACACAGAGTCATCAAAAACCTCCCCACAACAAAAAGCCGAGGACCAGATGGCTTGACAGGTGGTCCAATCATTCAAGAAGAATTAATACCAATCCTGTGCAAACTCTTCCAAAATACTGAACAGGAGGGAAAACTCCCTAACTCATTCTATGAGGCCAAAACCATTCAAATACCAAAACCAGATAAAGATTCTACAAGGAAAGAACATTGTAGACCACTTTCTCTTATGAACATTGATGCAAAAATCATCAAAAATACTTGCAAATATAATCCAGCAGCACATTATAAGAATTATACACCATGATCAAATGGGTTTTATCCAAGTATGCAAGGGTGGTTCAACACAAGAAAATCAATTAATATAACACATTAACAAAACAAAGGGAAAATACCACATGATCGTTTAGAGCAATGCAGAAAAGGCATTTGACAAAATCCAGCATCCTTTCCTGATAGAAGCACTGAGAAAAATAGGAATAGAAGGAAAGTTCTTCAACATGATAAAGAGCATATATGAAAAATCCACAGCTAACATCACACTCAATGGTAAAAGCCTGAAAACTTTCCCTCTAAGATCTAGAACAAGACAAGGATGCTCACTGTTGACACTGTTATTCAACATTGTACTAGAAGTTCTAGCCAGAACAGTTAGGCAAGAAAAAAAATGAAAGGCATCCAAATTGGAAAGGAAGTATTAAAACATTCACTATTAGCAGATGATATGATCCTATATATAGAAAGCCCCCCAAAATCAAGAACAAAGTTACTAGAGCTAATAAACAAATTCAGCAATGTGGCAGAGTACAAGGTCGACATGCAAAAATCAGTATTGCTTCTATACACTAGTAAAGAGCAATCTGAGGAAGGAATCAAGGAAAAAAGTCCAATTATAACAGCAACTAAAGGAATCAAATATCTAAGAATAAATTTAACCAAAGATGTAAAGGACTTGTATTGAAAAAACTACAAAACATTGCTAAAAGAAATCACAGAAGACCCAAATAAATGGAAGAACATTCTGTGTTTATGGAGTTGAAGACTAAATTTTGTTAAGATGTAAATTCTCCCGAAACGATTTACAGATTCAATACAATGCAATTCAAAATTTCAACAGCCTACTTTGTAGACATGGAAAAGCCAATAATCATATTTGTTTATAAGGGTAATGAGCCCTGGATGGCCAAAACATCTTGAGAAAGAATAAACTTGGAGGACTCACACTTCCTGATTTTAAAATATATTGCAAAGCTATGGTTAAAATAACAAGTTACTGGCACAAACATAGCTATATTGGCCAATGGAATCAAATTCAGAGTTCAGAAGTAGACTCTCACATCTTTCACCAATTTGTTTTTGACCAGTCTGCCAAGTCTAGTCAATTGAGAGATAATAGTCTCTTTGACAAATGGTGCTGGGAAAATTGGATATCCATATGCAAAAGAAAGAAATAGGACCCCTATCTCATATCTTATCAAATATTAACTCAGAATGGATCAAAGACCCAAATATCAGACCAATGACTATGAAAATCCTAGAAGAAAACATAGGGAAGTATTTTCAGGATCTTGTGTTAGGTGATAGTTTCTTAGACTTTATACCCAATGCACAAGCAATGAATGAAAAGATGGATACATGGGACATCATCAAAATTTAAAACTTTTGTGCTTCAAAGGACTTTGTCATCAAAGTGAAAAAAAAAACAACCCTACTCAATGGGGGAAAAGAATTAGAAACCACATTTCCAATAATGGGGGAAAAGAATTAGAAACCACATTTCCAATAAGGGTTTAATATCCAGAATATATAAAGAAATTCTTCAACTCAACAATAAAAAGACAAATAACCCAATTAAAAAATGGGCAAGATACTTGAATAGACATTTCCCCAAAGAGGATATATATATGCTTTAAAAACATAGGAAAATATGTTCAACATCACTGGCTATTAGGGAAATGCAAATCAAACCAACAATGAAATATCATTTTGCACCCATTAGAATGGTTACTATTTAAAAAAATACAAAACAGAAAACTACATGTGTTGGAGAGGATATGTTGCTGGTGGGAATG
>JAQZBX010069688.1:0-15533 GCA_029593785.1 Cabassous unicinctus
TGGGCAAATCTTTGCTCTTGGAAAACTCAGGGCACATTTAGCTCCAGAAATTGATATTATTCCCAGAATATCTGATCAATATTAAGAGAGCTATTTGCCTCAACCCACTCAGAAACTTTTTTTACATGGGGATAAAAAGCTGGATTAAAAACATCCAACTGACAGAATTATATGCTTTTACAATCTATGCGATATGGGAATACCCATTTCTTCTGAACATTATTCATTGAAGTGCTGTGTTGAAGCAACCATGGAATTTTAAGCATTTGGGGAATCTCTATATTAATAAATAAATCTGATGAAACAATGACTTTTCTTTTATGCTTAGGAAAGCATTTGGTCCAAAAGAACTGCACACAATATCCCTGCATAGTCATAAGTGAATTTTGTTCTCTTCATTATATGGTTACTAAAACAACAGTTGATGCTAAAATATGCTAATTCTGAAAGAAGATTGGATGGAAGGGGAAAAAGACAACAACCAAATAAACTACTAAATTTGCATCTGCTCTAAGGATATTCTCATACTTTACTCCCGAGATAAGGCCTCTCAAACAGCATGGGGTTTACCATGAAATATAATTGAAAGTAATCCATTTGGTTGTTTCTTCACTCATCCAGCTCATTAAAGTAACTGTCCCATAAATGAATGCATTTACTTGCATTACCTAATCTGTCTTTATTTTTATTGTTGTAATTGTTTTGTTTAAAAGCTGAGTGTTTACACATGTTGATATGTGTATTTAGGAAAGATGTACTTGCTGCTATGTTGGATATTTTTTATTAGCACATTTACTTTAATCATATTAACTTGTAAAATTTTATTGGAGACTATTCAAACTGCTACATTGTTTCCTGAGGAGGAATGAAGAACAGATTTTTTTTTCAGATCCTATTATTATTAAGAATAATAATGACTTAGGAGAATAAGTTACTTATTTTTCAAAATCCCTTACAGTGATTACTTTTATTTGATTTTCCCCCAAATCAAAAGAAAACAGGTAAACAAAACTTGGTTTAGATTGGTTGTTTTAGCATAAGTGCTTCATGACTCAGCTAATTGAAATTTCCTTGGTCATCCCAGGGGACTTTTTGCAAAAGGTAAAACCCCTCATTCTTTACAGAGGATGGGAGAAGACCTGGGCAGTAAGGACAGACTATAGCTAACATCTGGTGGTTTAATTTCTGGGGATCTCAAGTGACTGCATGACTGCTGCTGCTTTTGAGTCTACTCCAACAGACATCATCCTAAGACAGTCTGTAATTGGCTGCATGAAGTTTTCCACCATATTTATCATCAAGAGGACAAGTCACTGCAGTACCTAATGATCAGACCATTCTCTTAAAGAAAAGGAATAATTTAACCAACCCTAGTTGATTAACGAATGAATGTTTTCAATTGCTGAATTTTAAATAAAATGTTGCCAATAATATTTTGATATCTGTGTTTTCTGATTTCCACTAAAGGAAATGCCTATTCAGTCATTAGAGAAATTCCTTAATCAAGATATTTTATGGCAAGGTCTATGACTTAGTATTTGGTACACAGTGTAAATTTAAGTCTTCTTGAGAGGACTCTACTTTCAAATAAGTTTGTTTTGAAAGGTCATGTCTCTTGGGTAATGACTAATTTTCTCCTGGTGATTACTAATCACAATTATATGGAATGATGGTTCTTGATGACTTTTTCTCCCACTGAATGTAACAACATATTTCAAAATTGGGACTCTGGGACATTTGGTTCTTTTAAGTCACATTTCTTCCAGCAAATAAGGCTGCTGTTTCATGGACTCACATACAGTTCTATTTCTATAACAGGTATTTCAAAAGGTAAAATTGGAGAAATAGCAACAAAATATCATTTGCTTATTAGTATTTCCTTTAAATATTTGAGTTTCTAACAAATTGACAAAAGTGTTTTTCAAAGATTTTGGCTATGTAAACATTGTAATGGAAAGTAAGTTTTCATTTAATCATTCGCACATCTGGAAATTTGAGTTAATTGTTTTTTTCCTTGAATCAGTTTTCATCCAGCTGTTTGGTGCAGTGAGGATATCATCTGCCAAGCACATTAAACCCACATTCTTATCAATCTCTGCACCTCTGTAACGGACATGATTTTTATCCAGCTTCTATGTAGGCAGAAGCCAGTTTGGGGACCTTGTTTGAAATCTTGAGTTTATACATAGTTAATAATGAGATTCAGAAAGAAACTTACTGGACAGGGCAATAAGAAAGCACTTATAATGTATTGCTTTCCTACTATGTACCAGGCTCTGGGTGAGGTGAGGTTAGGCATATACTATGTGCTGCTTTTGTGGCTTCAGGATCCAATAGATATTTTATGCTGGAGAAGCCACTTAACTTTTCTGGGCCTCAGTTCCTAAATTTATAAAATGTAAAAGTAACAGAGTTCATTTCTAAAGACTGTTCTACAGCTGAAATGCATTTCACATAAATGTTTAAACCAATATTATAATCCAACAATATTTACTTAGTGCCCATATATATATATATATGATACTGTTCAAAGCAAAATAAGGAACATAACCCTTCAGAACTAGAGATTTCTTAAGTCTCTGACAGATGATTCTTATTTGAACAACTTAAGACAAGTGCACAAATACAGAGAGATTCATGCAGTTATACAAATCAGAAGATGATGCAACAGCCCTTTACTAGGTCATAATGCATAACACTTAGAGAAGATGTCTGGATATTTTGCTTTCAAGAATATTTTTTGCTTACAAGGTCAGTGAGAAAAATTATTATCCAACTTCTATTTAGCCATGCAAAGATTAAAAACTTGGGATTAGAACTTTAGGAGGCAAATTACTATAATAGATTTGCTATCTGTGTATGAAATGGCACTAAAGTACACCTTTAAATATTCAAATAAAGCAAGATGATAGACTTATAGTGAATTCAACCAGGATACCTTCAGATACCTGCCATCATTTTGTTAATAAATCAGGGAAAACTATATATATATATATATATATATATATATATATATACACACACATATGTGCAAATGATGCATAGCTGAGCATGGTTCCTACTTCTAGAACCTTCCATAATCTTCCTCTGCTATCTCAGGAGTCTTCAGTTTAGCAAGGTGATGACTCTAGACAGAGTAGGTGGGAGAAGGAACAGTTGAGGTAAAAGGAAGCATGCTATAAATGGTTAGAAACATTGACCCTAGGGCCCAACAGCCTAGACTTGAATTCTGACGTCTATTTCCTAACTATGTGACTTCCATGCAAGTCACTTAATCTCTCTAGCCCTCAGTTTCCTCATGTGTGAAATAGGGACGGTGAGAACAATGGGGGTGTTACAAGGGTAAGTAAGTTAATAAATGTTTCGTGCTTAGAACAGTGTCTGGGCCATATTAAATGCTCAATAAATTTTAGCTTTTCACTATGCTTCTAGCACCCTCAGCAGGTTGAAACATATATTCAGAGAGGAAGGAAGACTATTATTATGTTATAACGGTATTTATGAGGATATACACCTCTCCTGGCATGGCAGTCTTTAGATAATCTCTGTTACCTACATGTTTTATTACTTTAGGAACTGAAGTCCAGAAAACTTAAGCAACTTTATAGTATTAAATATCTAAGAAATGATATTAAAAATCTAAGAGAAGCACATACATTTATTGAACAACAGAACCCAATAATCAGCACTTCAGTTTTAGGATATCACTGAAATCCAAACTGGTAAAACAACAAGGACAATAAAGCATTGGGGTTGAGGGCTACCTTGAAAATTGAGGTTATATCTTAATGCTCTGCTATAGGTAAGAGAGTTCTAAGTGCACAGAATTAAGAGTAAAAAGGCTCCAAACCCTGAAGAGAACAGTAAATTAGTGACAGTCATTACTGTCACATACTGCAAATAGGATCTAGATGGGTGAGTGGAACAAAGTGAAGAAATGAAGCACGTGCTCAGTCCTGTGAGAATGGCTGTTTCCCAAAAAGGACAACTACTTAAGCAGGGCTTCAGAAAAGAGAATATCATCACCTAGTTCTATACATTGATACTGAGCCAATGATACTACATTGAGCTCTACTAGTTCAGGATGGGGTGCAGGTCAGAGACAAGAGTTCTTAAGTATTTTCTGTCTCAACACCATGTTAGTATATTGCAGGTCCCTTCAGAGGAGATACTTGGAGAAACTGGGAAGGGATACTAAAATCATTATTCTTATCTACCCAATAGTGAACCCATTGGCATTATCTTCCTTGTCCTGAACCATCCTCCCTGCCCCCTACTCCTCACCCTCCTTTACACAAAAATTTTCCTTGAATTAAAATTTGTTTAGTTTCCTGAACTTCAACTGCCACTCTACTGCCTTATGACATCTAATTGAATCATATCTGTTGTGTTTAGTAACTAGCACAAGGGACGAAAGAAAAATTAGACAAAATGCATTTCATCCAAACTAAAACTTTTTATATGTCAAAGGACCTTTTCAAGAAAGTGAAAAGCCACTCTACTGAATGAGAGAAAAAAATTGCTAATCATATGTTTGATAAGGGTTTAATATTCAGAATACATAAAGAATTGCCACAACTCAACAACAAAAAGACTAATGACCCAATTTTAAAATGGGCAAAGGAGTTGAATAGATATTTCTCCAAAGAAGATATACAAAGGGTTAATAAGTATATGAAAAGGTGATCATGGAAATTCATTTAAAAACTACGATGAGATACCACTTCACACACACTAAGATGGCTATTATTATTTTAAAAAAACAGCAAAGAAAATAAGTGTTGGAGAGGATGAAGCTAAACTGGAAGCCTTAAATATTGCTGTAGGGATTTAAGATGGTGCAGGCACAGTGGAAATCAGTTTGGCACTTCTTCAGAAAATTGAACACAGAAATACTGCATGATCCAGCATTCTCACTTCTTGGTATATACCCCAAAGAATTGAAAGCAGGGACTCAACAAGATATTCGTACACCAATATTCATAGCAGTATTATTCACAATAGTCAAAAGGTGGAAGCAACTCAAGTGTCCTTTCAGCAGATAAATGGATAAACAAAATGGGCATATACACAATAGAATATTATTCAACCAGAAAAGGAATGAAGTTCTGATGAATGCTATAACATGGATGAAACTTGAAGACCTCATGTTGAGTGAAATAAACCAGACACAAAAGAATAAATATTGTATGATCTTGCTTATATGAAATACCCAGAGTAGAACAGCAAATACATAGAGACAGATAGAAGATTACAGTTTACCAGGGGCTGCAGGGTAAGGAGAGTGGGGAGTTATTGTATAAGGGGTACTGAGGTTTTCTTTGAGGGGAAGAAAAGTTTGGGTAGTAGATATTGGTGATGATAGCACAGTATGGTGAATGAAATTAATACCACTGAAATGTGCACTTGAAAATGGCTAAAATGGGAAATTTTGAGTTTTATATATATTCCTTTAATAAGAAGTTAAAATAAACCAGCAGCAGCAATAAGATTTGAGTTAACCAATTTCCAAATGCCCTACAGGAATCAAAATTCACTATATAAGAACATTCCCACTGTAACCCAAATTTACCTCAAATTTATTTTACATTGTGTCACTCAACATGTCCTTTTGTGGGTAGTGATTGTTAAATTGCAAAGTACAGCAATTCCTAAGGCAAGAAAAGTTCATTCTGGGGGTGTTTCACAGAGTCTAAGGCTTCATGAGAGATGAGAGTTTAAAAGCCAACACGTTGCGAGGCAGCCTGTCTGTCTCTAACTTCTGAGACTGTGTAGCCTCTTAGTGTTACATGCCTCTATGGTTCAGCATCATTCTATATTTCTCTCTTTGAGTTAGGCTTTCTATTCATCTGCACATGGCTGAAGCAAAATGGTGCTATTATTCCCTGAACCTAAATAAGCTTTGAATCTATGATTTACAAATAAACAGTGTTCAAAGCTGATATGCTCAACCCACCCCAATTCCACTACCCATTACAAGGGATGCATCTTATAATACATGCAACTGTAAGAATGAGGTCCTCAGGGTGGGTGCCATTTCCCAGAGTTGAGGCATAAATCAGGTAGTGTATCATTTATCATCTTTTCAGCCACAGAGCATCTCTGAAACACTTGCTAGGCCAGGCCATGATTGTTGGGTTCCCATAGTAATGTTTCTATTTTGGTTATAGAACTAACTGTAACATATTATAATTCATCTATTTGTCTGACTGTTACCCCATGATGTCTGTGAACTCAAGAGCAAGGATTGAGTCTATTTATTCTTGTACTCCTGGCACAAGTCATAGTGTTTTTCACACAGTAGATCCTCAAAATGTGATGTTGACCTAATTTTCCATGGTGAGTCATTGAATCAATTATAACACTAAGTGAACAGTTTAGATGGAAAAGAATTTCCATGTGATTTAAGGGGTCAATTAGATGTAGGTAGGGAAGCTACAGATTATTTATAAAATCAAATTTAACATAGCTTAACATCAAAGTCATGAATTTGCATATTCTCTTCAAAGTCATTCTGCTGAGGAGGCAGAAAGTAGTCAGGATTGGGAGTTTTGTAACATGATAATCAGCAAGGGTTTCTAAGTTGCTCTTAAAATGCTGAGAAATGCTACTACCATCTTTATTTTCTTCTGCAAGATGTACAATGCACATATTAAAAGGATCAAGTTAAAAGACACTCATTCATTTTATTTATACCAGCAGTTTTTGTTTGAACATGGGAGCTCCCACTACCCGAAACACTACTTCTTGGACACCTAAAAATTCTACCACCTTCCACAAAACACACCTTTGGAGAAGGTGGATCTAAATCATTGGTCAAGACTATATTGGAAAATGGAAAGTAGAAGATCACAGTGCCAAGGAAACACAAAGACAATATGTGCTAAAAGCATAACAGAAAATCAAGAATTAGGGATCAATGAGCATGTGAGGTGCAGTGACGTTTAAAATTAAGGTGTATGAGAAGCTTTAAACTTGCAATTCTGTAAAGGTAGAAACTAATTCCCAGTAATCTGTAGGTGAAGTTGGTAGGAACAACACAGTGGGGCAAAGTACTATACAAAGCATTTTGAGAAATACATAAGCACATTCTTGTAGGCTATTTTGGTAGACCAGAGATTTGCTTTTGGAAACAACAAAAACAACAACAGACAATTCAGCACAATTTATGGGAAATGACAAATTAGGAATAAAATCAATAGGGGCATTGAGAGTTCACAGAAGGGAGGAATCACTGTAACCCATGATTGTCTGAAAATTTACAGGGGAAGATGGATTTTACTTATAATCGAAAGCCTGGACAAAATTTAAGTAATTGGAAAGGAAGATGGAGGACATTTCGGCACAGGTGACAAATATAAGTAAAAGTGTGTAAGGAGGACTTGAGATCAGAATTGTTGAAATGAAAAATGTTCTAGGAGTGGAGTGAAAAAAATAAAAATGAAGGGAGGTAAAGGCCAGAATACTATAGGTGAATAGTATTCACCTATAGTGAATACTATTCACCTGGACTCTATCTTACAGAATGGGGAACAATTAAATATTTTTGAACAATTGAAACAAAACAGGACGAAGATAGTTGATGAAAATTGATGGGTGGTAGTGAATCACAGATTACATAGAAGAGAGGCTCTACGCTTGGAGAGCTTTTAGAAACAAACTGTTCTCTGGGTCTCACCACAGATTGCCTAAGTCGGAATCTTCAGAGGAAAGGTCACTTGCAGAAGACAAAGCAGGAAAAGATCTGTTGAGAATCACTTAGCAGCAGCCTATCCAGTAGCAAAATTTGACAGACGGATGGAGAAAACAAATTTGTGGCTTGGAAGCTTTGGGTGATATGGAATAGTGAATCTCAAGAATAAAACTTATGAAGCCTATTCTTAAGAGTAAGAATAAGAAGTGGTTTTGTTTTGCAAGTAGAATTAGGGAAGAAAGAGTAATAGAGACTTAACCTTGAAGGGCACTGACATTTTGGAGGTAGGGATTTAAATCGAAACATGTATTGCAAAATGGCTAGGACTTTTACACAGATTCTTCATTACCTGTGCTATTACTGTTTCCTTTTCCTACAAGGTCACTTTTTAAAACACTTCTGCATCTCTGGTTTAATTCATTTTCTTTCATATTTCTCCCTCAAGACTTTTCTCAGTTACTTGTTTGTGTTAGTTACAGTTCTCTAGGGAAACAGAACCAACAGGAGATATCTTTTAATAGTATGAGATTCTATAAAATTGTCTCACATGACCATGGGGATGCACAAGTCAAAATTCTGCATAGCAGGCTGCAAACTAGGGGCTTTGATGAAGGTCCTTGATAAATTCTCCAGGAGATGCTGTCTGTCTGAAGTAGAGATGGGAATTCTCTCTCAGTGCTGAAATCACTTCCCCTTTTAAGGTCTTCAAATGATTGGATGAGCCATCACTCATTGCTGATGGCAAGTTCCTCACTTTGATTGTAGATGTAACCAGCCATCTATGCAATTACCTCACTGATGATTAAAGCCCATGAAGTGCCCTTGTATTACAATTAGCCCAGTGCTTGCTTTACCAAACAACTGGGCACCATTACCCAGCCGAGTTGACACATTAGCCTAATGATCACAGTCCACCCCTTGTCAACTTGGCAGCCATATACATCACCTTAAAACATACTTTATCTCTAAATAAAAACAATAACAGACTATATATATGTGTTTGTGTGTGTGTGTGTGTGTATACTTCCACCTAACAATATTCGACTGTCCTGAATGCAACTGGAAGCACACAAATCCCTCCAGAATAGGGTGCAAGTCCTTGGGATTTATTCAGTCTTAACTTGGCATCCTTAAATACTACAACATAAAACTAATACAATTTATGTCATATGATAAATGGTAAAGTTGGGGAAGAAAATAAAGATATTAAAGATATTCATTTTATGTACATATAAAAGCATACGCATAGCAAAACGAAGAAGAAATAGTCATGACCATTCAGACCTCATTTCTGTAACTGGTCATGTGGTTGAAGTTTGTATTTATAGCTACCGTCTTCCACCACCCATTTGATTTTCCTTTACCCTCAGAAAGCACCTCAGTTGGCTGTAGTTCTTTGCCTGATGGGGTGACCCAAACTCTCATTCCTGAAGATTCTGGGTCATTGTTAGTCCTGCCTGGATTAGGTTGTTGCAATTTTCCATCAACTTTAATTACAGGGCATGGTAGTATTAAGAGATGCTCTAGAGGATCTCCTGTATTCTGGGTAAGCTTTTCTTTACCTCCATTGTGTAGGTGCAGTCCTATTTCCCCTAATAGTCAGGATCAGTCATCCCAGCCAGTACTGTAATTCCCTTTTTGCCTGTTGATTCAGAGGCATGTGGAGCCCAAAGTGGCCAGATGGCAGTTTTAAATTCCAGTTCAATGAAATTGTTGTTGTGTTTCTTGGTGGAAGCACTCTTCCTTTTGGAACTAAGACCTGTAGACCAGCAAAGCTTAAGATTGCAAGGACAGGAAGGAAAAATTTTCCTAGTGGATCACTAAGGGTAATAATGAATATTACCACTCCAATTTCCACCCCTTGATTCCTGGATCTGTGAATTCTGGCTATGGGAGAAACTGCAGTTTTAGAGTGGACCCTAATTTAGAGCATACACATCCTCCTGGAGAACATTACCCCAGCCCTGCAAAGTATTCCCACCTAGATGGTGCCATAACTGAGGCTTCAAAAGGCCATTCCAGGAAGCAGATGTGACTCAAGCGATTGGGCTCCCATCTACCAAATGGGAGGCCCCAGGTTCAATTCCTGGGGCCTCCTGGTGAAGGCAAGCTGGCCTGCACCACAGAGAGCTGGTGACCTGTGGGGCAGAGAGCTGATGTGCCGTGACACGGAGAGCTGTTCAGGAAGATGATGATGCAACAGAAAGGGAGATGCAGTGAAGAGATAGTGAGAGATGCAAGCAGACTAGGGAGATGAGGTGGTCAAGCAATTGAGTGCCTCTCTCCCACACCGGAGGTCCCAGGATGGGTTCCTGGTGCTCCCTAAAGAGAAAAAAAAAAAGCTATTCCACTGTTCTGTCAATCCAGCTGCTTCAGGATGATAGGTGTATTAGTCAGCCAAAGGGGTGCTGATACAAAATACCAGAAATCTGTTGGATTTTATAAAGGGTATTTGTTTGGGATAGAAGCTTACAGTTACCAGGCCATAAAGCGTAAGTTACTTCTCTCAACAAAGTCTATTGCCACGTGTTGGAGCAAAATGTCTGCCAAGGCCTGTGAGGGTTCAGGCTTCCTGGATTCATTCTTCCTGGGGCTTGCTTATCTATGGGCTCAGCTCCTCTGTTTTCTCCACAAGGTCAGCTGTAGACTATGAGGCTCTCTAGGCCTTGCCTCTCTCCACAAGGCCAGCTGTAGACTATCAGGTGACCGGCTCTGCCTCTCCTCCTGGGGTTTGATTCTCTCTGGGCTCAGCTGCTCTGCTCCTCTGTGTGTTTAGTTCCCCAGCTCCAGCTCAAAACTCAGCATCAGAACTCTGTACTCTGCTATGTCTTTTATCTGTGAGTCCCACCCACCAAGGGGCGGGAACTCAACATCCTACTGTCGTGGCCCAATTAAAGCCCTAATCATAATTTAATCACACCCAGAGGAACAGACCAGTTTACAAACATAATCCAATATCTATTTTTGGAATTCACAAATAATGCCAAACTGCTACAATGGGGAACAGAGCAAGACCAGTAAATTCCATGAGCATGTGCCCATTCCCATGGATCATTTGCTGTGAAGTGTGTTCCTTGATAAGAAGCAATGCTGTGTGGAATACCATGGCAGTGGATAAGACATTTGGTAAGTACATAGATGGTAGTTTTGGAAGAAGTATTGCATGCAGGGAAGGAAAACCCATATCTGGAGTATGCATCTATTCCAGTTAGAACAAATCACTGCCCCTTCATGATAGAAGTGGTCCAATGGAATCAACATACCACCAGGTAGCAGGCTGATCACCTTGGGGAATGGTGCCATATCAGGTGCTGAGTGTGGGTCTCTGCTTCTGGCAGATTGGACACTCAGTGGTGGTTGTAGCCAAGTCTGCCTTGGTGAGGGCAAGTCCATGTTTCTAAACCCATGCATAACCTCCATCCCTATCACATTGTTCATGAGCCCATTGTGCAATGACAGGAGTGGCTGGAGAAAGAGGCTGAGTGCTAGCCCCAGAGCAGGTCATCTTCTCTACTTGATTATTAAAATCTTCCTCTGCTGAAGTCACTCTCTGGTGATCATCCATGTGAAACACAAATATTTTCATGTGTTTTGTCCATTCTGAAATGTCTATCCACACACTTCCTCCCAGACTTCTTTGTCACCCATTTTCCAATCATGTTCCATTCAAGTCCCTGACCTTCCAGCCAAACCATTGACAACAGTCCATGAATCAGTACACAAATGCACCTCTGGCCATTTCTCTTTCCAAGCAAAATGAACAACCAGGTGCATTGCTTAAAGTTCTTACCACTGGGAGCATTTGTCCGCATCAATGTCCTTTAGGGACATCCCAGAAAGAGATAGCAGTGCTGCAGCTATCCACTTTCAGTGGTACCTGGCTATTGTGCAGAACCATTTGTAAATCAGGCCTGAGTTTTCTCTTTCTCAGTCAACTAATTGTTGCTGTGTGCTGTGAAAGAGAAGGTAACATGGCAGGAGTGGTGAGCATGGACATTTGAGCCACTTTCTCATGTAACTTACTTGTGCCTTCAGGACCCACTCAAGCTCTATTTCATGTATACAACTTCCACTTTATGTTGGAGTGCTGCTGTGCATGCCCAACTTTATGGTTTGGTGGGTCAGACAATACCCAGCTCATGATAGGCAACTCAGGGCTCATGGTAACTTGGTGGTCCATGGTTAAGCATTCAGTCTCTACTAAGGCCCAGTAGCAGGCCAAAACTATTTCTCAAAAGATGAGTAGTTATCTGCAGAGGGTGGCAGGGCTTTGCTCCAAAATCCTAAGGGTCTGCATTGTGATTATCTTATAGGGTCCTCCAAAGGCATCTCTTTTTGCCTCTGAAACTTCTGGCACCATTGGATCTGCTGGATCAAATGGTCCAAGTGGCAGTGCAGCTTATACAGCAGCCTGGACCTGCCACAGAGCCTCTTTTTGTTCCGGTCCTCAATCAAAACTAGCATCTTTTCTGGCCACTTGGTAAATGGGCCAGAGTAACATACCAAAATGAAGAATATTTTGTCTCCAAAATCCAAAGAGACCAGCTAAGCATTGTGCCTCTTTATTGGTCATAGGAAGGACCAGATGCAACAGCTTATCTTTCAGTTTAGAAGGGATATCTTGACATGCCCCACACCACTGGACACCAAGATTTTTCACCAAGGTGGAAGGCCCCTATATTTTTGTTGGATTTATCGCCCAGCCTCTCTCACACAAATGTTTTACAAATAAGTCTAGAGTAATTGCTACTTCTTGCTCACTAGGTCCAGTCAGCATGATATCATCAATATAATGGAACAGTGTGATGCCTTGTGGGAGAGAGAGATGATCAAAGTCCCTGCAGACAGTATTATGACATAGGGCTGGAAAGTTGATATACCCCTGAGGCAGGACTTTGAAGGTATACTGCTGGCCTTGTCAGCTGAAAGCAAATTGTTTCTGGTGGCCCTTACTAATGGCAATTGAGAAAAAAGCATTTGCCAGATCACTAGCTGCATGCCAGGTAACAGGGAATGTATTGATTTGCTCAAGCATTGATACAGCATCTGGAACAGCAGATGCAATGGAAGTCATCACCTGGATAAATTTATGATAATCTACTGTCATTCTCCAAGATTCATCTGTTTTCTGCACAGGCCAAATAGGAGAGTTGAATGGGGATGTGGTGGGAATCACCAACCCTGCATCCTTCAGATCCTTGATGGTGTCACTGATCTCTACAATCCCTTCAGGGATCTGGTATTACTTTTGATTTACTATTTTGCTAAGTAGGGGCAGTTCCAATGGCTTCCACTTGGCCTTTTCTACCATAATAGCCTTTACTCCACAAGTCAGGGATGGAATGTGGGGATTCTGCCAGTTACTGACTTTGTCTATTCCAATCATACATTCTGGAACTGGGGAAATAACAACAGAATTGGTCTGGGGACCCAGTGGACTCACTGTGAAACAGATCTGAGCTAAAATTCCATCAATCATCTGACCTCCGCAAGCCCCTACTCTGACTGGTGGACCACAGTGACATTTTGGGTCTCCTGGAATTAATGTCATTTCTAAGCCAATGTCTAATAATCCCCCAAATTTCTCATCATTTCCTTTTCCCCAATGCACAGTTACCCTGTTAAAAGGCCGTAGGTCTCTTTCTGGAAATCTGGGAAGAAGATTAACAAGTATAAATTTTTGGCAGTGTAACAGGGTCCTTCCCCAAGGGAACCTGGCCTTTCCCTCAATCAACAGGCTCTGCGTGTGTAAACTGTCTCAGGTCTGGGAATCAATTAAGGGGCTGTGACTTTCTGTTTCTGTAATTCAAGTTAGGGTTTGGTTCACTTCACCATGAACTCTTCTGCTTATACAGATCAAGTAG
Organism: Cabassous unicinctus; assembly: GCA_029593785.1. Classification (NCBI taxonomy): domain Eukaryota; kingdom Metazoa; phylum Chordata; class Mammalia; order Cingulata; family Chlamyphoridae; genus Cabassous; species Cabassous unicinctus. The sequence continues at coordinate 13,558 of JAQZBX010069688.1, forward strand.
GAATTTAGTAGACTAAACATCCGTTTTACTTCTAGGTACTCCATGATCTATTAGCCAACACCATAGGGCTATGCAGCTCAGATGCTTTTGATTGCTGCTTTGAGTCTGCCTTTCATTGAGGTGGCCATGCCACCCTGTCTTTGGTGATCAAGTGCTCCTACTTGGCTTCTGCCAAACTGGGATCCAAACATCCCCACAGTGTTTAAGGATTTTAGTTCCACAACAGCAGTTCCCACAGTGATATCTGACCTACAGAGAAGAGCAACCACACAGGTCTTCAGGGAAGATGGAGCTAGTCTTACATATTTATTCCTCACAGTCCTGGTTAAACTTTTGTCCTCTGGACATTCCAGGGGTGGGTGGGCAGGTCTTAAATGGTAAAGCCAATCCATTCCAATATATCTAAGCCTTTGGATCCCCTCATCTACAGTATATGAGGGGAAATTGGGCATCTCGAACTCAGGCATTGTAGGCCATCTTTTGGGCCATGTTTCAGCCAGTCACTTGAGCAAACTGTTAGAGCCCTTTTTAACACCTCAAGCTAAAACACTGAATCCAGAATCTCTTCTTATTTGGCCCATATCAATAAATTCAGCCTGATCCAACTTTATATTCCTTCCATCATTATTCCATACCCTTAATATCCATTCCCATATATATTCCCCTGATTTCTGTCTATGTAAGTTGGAAAACTCATGCAGTTCTTTTAGAGTATAGCATACTTTCTCATGGGTCATACTTTGTACTTCACCTTTGGGGGCTTGTTGTGATTTTAGTTCAGTTATAGGTCTATAATAGAAGAAGGATAGTGGGGATGGGTAAGGAGAAGAATTGGAAGGGTTTTGCCAGTTAATTACCTCAGGGCATCCCTTTGCAGTTTCATCTGGTGAGCCAGGATTAATCTCTGCAGGCAGTGTTTGGATGGCAAACTCCTCAGGGCAAGGTAGAGGTTGGATGATGGTTTCTGTAGGGACAGGAAGATGTGGAGACCCCTTGGGGCAGTCTGGAGATTGGATATTGCAGTCTTGAGGTTGGGTGGTATCTGCTTCAGGGCAGGGAGGATGTTTGGACTCCTTCGGGCAGACTGGAGGTTAGGTGATGTAAGCTTGACATTGGGTGGTCTCTATAGGGCAGACCATTACAGGTTTATCTTTCAATGTCTCAGAATAATTTAGGGTAGGATCCTCCCAACTGATTGTCCCTGGTGTCCCTAAGAAAAGATCACACTTTTTTTCTTTACTATAGTATAGTGTTTTATTTGTTTGTTTGTTTGTTTGTTTCAGCTTAAAGTTTCATAATGTTATGAACTTACCTGAGTGCTAGTTTGGTAGATGTTCTATTTCCTTCAGGTTGAAAGCATTGCTCTAAAGTATATCAAGGTTTGGAATTAGCAGGCTACAAGGTATTGTAGGCAAGATAGGATAGACTTTTGCTGTGGTAAAACAAATAACAAAACATTTCTGTGTCCTAACGCTAGGAAGCTTTACTTATCATGCACACAGATTTCGCTGCAGATCAGCAGTGTTTGAGTTCACAGTCACACAGAGACCCAGGCTTAACAAGGCTCCTCCCAGGAGAAGAGACAGTTAAAGCATTGTGTGTGCATCAGCTCTTCTGTGCATTGGGCTAGAAGTGACTTCTATTTCTTCTGCCCATAATTCAGTGGACAATATGAGCAGGAACTTTGGGGGAGCAGGTAAATATTTGGTGAATATCACTGTCTTTGCCACAGACCGTATGTGCTTCTTCAGTTTTACTTAATAATTCTGAATTGTTTTCCAAGTGTTTATATCGATTTACACATCCATCAGCAGTTTACTATTGTAAACCGGTGGCTCCACATTGTTGCACATCCTTGCTTGGGCAGAGTATTTGGTATTTGCTAAGCATGAAATCCTAACTCATTACAAATATATTTGACTGTCTTTTCATATGTTTCTGGACAATTCTATTTTTTCCTCTGTTAAATGCCTCTT
>JAQZBX010069689.1:0-15539 GCA_029593785.1 Cabassous unicinctus
CATGAGAAAACACAATATGGTACTGATACATGAACAAAACAGAATAGCAAGTCCAGAAACAGACCAATGTATTTAAGTCCAGAAACAGACCAATGCATGATGTATGATGGAGGTAGTGCTACAAATCAGAGGAGAAAATATATTCTTCCAAAAAATGATGCTGAGACCATTGAAAGTCCCTTCCTCATGCCAAACACAAAAATCAATTCTAGATAGACTAATAAATGTAAAAGAAAAACTATAAAGCTTTCAGTAGAGAATACAAGAGACTATTTTCATGACGTTGGAGTAGAGAAGGCTTTCTTAAACAAGTCCAGTTTCTTACACACACACACACCCCTCAATTCAGCTATCAAAGGAAGAAATATAAGATCCACCACAAACAAAACAAAAAAAAGAAGAATGAAGTGGAAAGGGTACCAACTAGGACTGGAGTGGGGAAATATGGGCTGTAATACAGGTTGTCATCAACTTTGATTTTGGACAAGTCACATAAATTCTTTGGGTCTCAGCAGTTTGCTCATTTTTAAAAGAAGGAGACATGATACTTTTTATTGATGCCTCATAAAAACTGTATTTTCCAAGTGGCATGTGGGATACCTAAGATAAAATCCAAACCAGATCTTTTGTACTGCTGATCTAAAATGATCAAGAACTGCTGTTTCTCGAATGAGCTAACTAGATGGATACTATTTCCAATGTAGACACCTTAAGAGGATGAAGAAAAAGAGAAGATAAATGTTTCCCAGGTCTCCCAGAACTGCAGAGTATAAATAACTAAACATGCTGACAGTATTTAAGGTTGATCTCGATAGAAAGGAGTTGATTCCAAATGCTCCTAGATGTAAAGTATATCTTGCTGGGCATTTGCCTGGTCATACTATTTTCTTTAATAAACTGATAAAAGTAGAAATATCCTAGGAATATCAGTAGGACAGCAATCAAAGGATTTAAGTGTATCTACCCATATATCCCTGACAAGTAAAATTCCATCATCATAGACAGGGATAAATTGTGGCTGCTTGCCTGAGTGGCTAAGGGAATGAGAAACTTAAGAACAGGGTGATCCAGTAGGATTTTTGATAACTACTAGCCAAGTCATTTCTGTACTATTTTTTTTCCTTATACTATCAAGCAACATACTCAACTTTTCATTAGCTTCTCAAAACGTTATTTTATGAAGCTCAGACCTTACAGTCATACCCTTATTAAAATAGTCATGACCAGTTATGCTGGAAGCGGCTGTGGCTCAATTGGTTGGGCTCCCGTTTACCATGTGGGAGGCTCCGGGTTCGATTCCCGGGGCCTCCTGGTGAAGGCAAGCCAGCCTGCGCGGCGCGGTGAGCTGACATAGCAAGATGACTCAACAAAGGGAGACAAGCCAACACAGAGAGCACAAGCAGCAAGGGGGGGATAAATAAATAAATAAAATAAATCTTTAAAAAAATAAAATAAAATATGTAACAACAACAACAACAAAATAAAGCTAGATAAGTGGTTTTAACCTAGGGTCCACGGATAGGATTCACAGATCTCTGACTAAAATTGTGCATAAAATGTGCATACGTGCATGTCTGGAAAAAGGATCCTGTGGCATACAACAGTTTTAGTGAGGTCCATGGTCAAAGAAAGGTTAAGAAACTTTGAATGAGATGATCTGTCCCAACTCTTAAGCCTATGACCCCAGGTAAATTTAGTGACATTTTCGATAAGAAAGCATCTGACCCACTTATTAAGGAAACAGTATTCTGCTTCTTTCTGATTCATCGAATTTACTCTTAATCCAAATCCAATGAAAGTCTCATTTTAAAGTAAAAAAATTGTAAACTTCATAGCTTTCAATAAGCAATTAAAAATTCAGGTAAAGGTACCATCCAACTTCAAAATATTCTGTGTCTTGCCCTCAGTTTATCTCGCTATTTTTCAAGTTTCTCTAAACACCCATACTTTAACTACAATATATTCTGTTTCCCAATAAGACAGAATCTGCTCTTAGGTCTTTTTCACCAAGCACCATTCTTTCTAGGTCCTGATGACATTTTCAAGTCAATTGAAAGCAAGAGCTTGCTCTTTCTTACTGCTTTATGTAATTAATTGGTTTAGGGATGCTAGCTCCAACTCAATCCCTGAGCCTTTCAAAAAAGCTGTATGGCCAAAATTTGGTGACTAAATCCCACCCCCACTCATCAATACAAGCACTTAAAAACATATACACACACGAAACTTAATAATGAGAACTATAATTTATCACCAACTACTCATAAGAAATTATAGCTCTGCTGACTGGCAAGTAATTTGCAAAGGCAGATCACTTTAGCTGCAAAAAATAAATATCCACCTGCACGTACTAGCACTAATCAGGGCGTGAAATTAAACTTTTTATTCGATAGCAAATAACTGCTTCAAGGCTGTGATTTAGTCTGGGAAGCAAATATTAAGGTCATCCTATTCTCGCTGATGTTTATAGTATTTCTAATGGGGGAAAGTAGGAGGAAGGGGAGACAAGCCAAATTCTGTAGAAGTGAAAATATCTCCGTAACACACAAAATGTGCCATTTGCTTTACTAATTGCATAGACTTAACAGATCCAAGTTCCTGAAATGTATGCAGAGATCAGTTAAGTACTGAAAGCCCAAACTGACCACTATGGTTACCTAATTCAGTGAGAACTAAGGGATCACTGTTTCATAGAGCCAAGTAAAGAAAATTCAACAAATACTAACATAAATGCTAGGACAAGTTTAAAAATAGTCTATAACCATTTTCATAACAATATAGTCAGTTTTGGATTAGCCAGAATAATAATATCCTATTCAGTATTTTAGCCAATTGTCACAGTTTTTCTACTTATCAAAATCCACTAACATGAATTTCAACTTATTCTACTATTTTATATCCACACTACTTTCATATCTACCAGAGAAAGCAAATGAGTATAAAAATGGCACAGTCATGAACAAATTATCAACTTCAAAGGCCACAAGAAGCCACAGTGGTTCTCAAAGTGTGGTCCCCGGAACCGGCAGCAACACCTGGAAGCTAGTTAGAAATGCAAATTATCAGGCCACCCAAGGCCTACTGAATTTAGAAACTCTGGGGGTGAATCCCAGCAATACGTGTTTTAAGCAGCCCTCCAGGTGATTCTGACTTACTTTTTTACTACCACAAACCCTGAAAATTTTAACCCAATTATTTAAACCACTTCAATGGTTTTCTATTAAAGATAAAAATTATAAAGAACACAACTTGCAAAGTAACTTTTAAGTATAACTTAAAAGGTAAATTTTCATTGGTCTAGTTCAAAAACAAAAATAAAAGAAAATTATGATACAGTCTACACTTAACATTTTCCCAAAATAAAAAACAGTGACCATTTCAAAAGTCAAAGAGAAAGAAAAAAAAAAGATTTAGACCTGCCTAAAAATAAATGGATTGATTTTACCATTGCCATAGATAAATGATTCAGCAAGAATCATGAATGGATGCAAAAACTATTGTGTGAAACAATGTTGGGGAACAAGATATTCACACAGTCTCCATTTGCTTCACTGAACACTTATTAATTAATAAAGATATCTTTTACAATGTAGAAATCTGTTGAATATACAAGCTTAATAAAATGATCAAACTTATTATCACCAATAATGGAACAAATCAGTATCATGTACCTTCTCATGTAATGAACAAGAAAGATACAATACATATTATATTCCTGCCAAAATTTTTTAACCTGAGTATAATCACGGAGGAAACAATCAATAAATCCAAATGAGGGACATTCTGTAACACAAGTCTGGACTCTTCAAAATGTCAATTTCTTGAATAAAAAGCTAGTGAACTGTTCTAAATTAAAGGAGACTAAAGAGACTAAGCCATATATGACATGTGATTAGATCCTGGATTTAAAAAAAACAAAAAGCTGTAAAGGAAACTTACTGGAACAATTGGAGAAATCTGAATATGGACTGTATATTAAATAAGAAAATGCTGCCAACGTTAAACTTCCTAAGCAGATCTTGTATTGTGGTTATGATAGAGAATGCCCTTGTTCTTAGGTAATACATGTTGAAGTATTTAGATGTGAAATATCAGGATGTCTACAACTTTCAAATGGTTTAGAAAGTATAGCTAAATAGAGAAAAAGCAAATGTGGCAAAGATTAACAACTGCCAATCCAGGCAAGGGATATATATGAGTGATCAGAGTGCTTTTCTCACAATTTTTCTGTAGGTTAAGATAAAGAGAACAGTTATTATCTTCATTTCAGAGATGAGGAAATTGAGGAATAGGGTGGTTAAGTTCAGCAAAGCGGTTAAGAGCACTCACTTTGGAGCTAGACTGAGTTGGATTCCCAGCTCTATATGATCTTGGGGAAGTAACTTAACCTCTCTGTGACTCAAGTTTCCATAGATAATAATACTAGTACAATACCTCAATGGTCAGAGAATCAATGAGTTAATATATGCAGAATGCCTAGAAGTCCTGCATGGTATGTATATACTGAGCTGTGTTTGCAACTATTATTATTGTTGTTATTACGGTGATGATGATTACTACCACTATCCAAGGTCAGATAGGAAAGTAAATACTTAAGACAGGATTTGAAACCAGGTCTTTTGGCTTCAAATCCTATGTAATTTCCACTATACAAAGCTGTTTCAATCACTTATAGTTATTCAAGGAAATGACAGTAACATGTCACTGCAGAAAGGATGTTCATGTATGCTTGACTGGGCAAGTGAGAGAAGTTTGTTAATTAAAAGAGGTAATTATACCTAGTTCATCTTTAAGAAATAAATAACTTGGCTTACCATCCTGTATAATTTTCAAAATATTTTCACTACTTATAATTTCACTTAGTCCTCAAAACTACTCTTTGAAGTAGAAAGAGTAGTTATTATTCCTGCTTTCCAGATGAGGAAAATGAGCCATAGAGAGATTAAGCAACTTGATAATTTCTAGAAAGTAGTATAACTGGGATGAGAGGAAAATCTTGTTTTCACTACCAGACAATGTAAAATTTATCATCCAAGATAAATTGATTACAAGGTATTTCAAAGAAAACATACTAACGTAGAACTCCTATATTGTCAGTCATAGACAAAAGAAGTTATCAAAAATAAAATATATAATAAATAAAAGAAAAAAAAGAAGTTATCACTAGTCCATTCAGCAAAACAGATGTCATTTCACAGAGTCCTGATATTTCTCTTAAATACCTTTGAAAACAAGGATCAAAAAATATGAACTCTTATAAAAAGGGCTTTATTGTATTTTTATAGCTTATTACATACCTTGTAACAATCATTTTGTTAAATGTGAATGTCAGTTTTATTTTCGGTCCCTTTTTTCCTGACTATTTACAAGCTTTGTAAGAATTGTTCCTTAATTAAGTCTAAACATAGTTTTATATAAATGGATTCCTGGAAATAAAACGTTCAGACTTAAGAAATTATTGTTACAGAGACTGTAACAGGCCGTAAAAGACGAATGCCACTTTAAACAAAGATTTCTCATTTTAATTAAAAAGATAATCATCAGAACATTCCTACACTTAACAGAACCATTTGAAGGAGCTTCTTTGGGAAAAAAAAAAGTAGCATCTTATGCAGGCTTATGTAGTATAATTTATAACATATTTAAATCAAAGTCTCAGTTGGTCCTGTAGTAGCAATTCTTATATTTTATAGATTCATTGAAAGAGAGCATGTCCAAACATTATTTCTAACCCTTTATAGCCTGAACATTTTTTAAAGATTATAAATATTTTTTCCAAAAGATAGTTAAAACACATTAAGAATACTTTAAAAATACTTTTTAACATGGCCACCTATGAATATAACAAAGAAATTGATGTGGTATCATTCAGAAAACTACCATGTAATCAAAAGTGATACATACCTGCATAAAAGGAGATGCTATTCTTAAACTTTCTGATAAAAGTTGAAGCAGATTCATTTTGATTTTCAAATGCCATGCCTGCATATGGCTGCAGGGTATGATAAACCTTTAGTGGGATGATTTGATGAGGCAGGGTTCTTTTTTATTAATTCATTTAACTAATTTTTTTTTTTTTTAAGATTTATTTATTCATTTATTTATCCCCCCCCTTGCCGCTTGTGTTTTACTGTGTCCATTTGCTGTGTGTTTCTTCCGTGTCTGCCTATCTACCCCTTGCTGTGAGGTCCTGCTGCATCAGTCCACGGCGCCGCCGGGCCGGCCTGCCCTCACGAGGAGGCCCCAGGAAGCGAACCCGGGGCCTCCCATATGGTAAACGGGAGCTCCATCCATTGAGCCACACCCGCTTCCCATAACTAATTTTTAAATTATCCGTTTTTAACTCAAATCATGTAAAACCTAAAGTCAGGAAAGGTTCCTAAATTGTCATCATAATTAACTGCAAACTTCAATAACAGACACATCATTGTTCTACTTAAGTCACCTTTTCCAAATTACACCAAACACTAAACTTGAGTCATTATTTCATAGTCTCTATTTCTGCGGCAATGTACTATTAGAAACTACTTCAGTGTGGACTGTATTTTCCCATGGAAAGAATTTATAATCAGGAGGTTATTTCCTAACAGAGAACTTGGTATCAAACAAACTACTGGAATGACTAACAAGATCAAAACAAAGATTCATTAACTACAAACCTTAACAGTCATTTAAAAACAAGGAAATTATGCTCTAGCTTCATAAAATGAGAGTTCTACACCAATGATGAACCATAGGCATTCAAAACGTAAAAAAAAATAATTCTTCCATATTCATTAAACAAATTTGACCTCAAGCTAATAACCAAATAAAATAAACACTAAACATTAAATTAGCAATCATCTGATTTGCTTCTTAAAATACAAAATGTTTCTTGATATCATTTAAGAAGGGAGAGGCTGTTTAAGGGGCCAAATACATATATTACTCAAGGGAAAGTCTTTCTTTCCTCTATATCAATTATTTACCTGGTAGTTTCTTATAAAGTTAAAAATACATTTACCAAATACCAGGCAATCTCCTCCTATGTATTTACCTTACAGAAATGAAAATTTATGTTCACACAAAATCTATACACAAGTGTTTAAAAACCAGAAACAGGGGAGCGGATGTAGCTCAAGTGGTTGACCGGCAGCTTCCCATGTACGAGGTTCCGGGTTTGATCCCCGGTACCTCCTAAAAACAAAACCAAAAAAAAACAACTGGGGGAAGCCAGCAGCTTCCCAAATACAAAGTCCCAGGTTCGTTCCCCGGCACTGGTACATTAAAAATAAACAAACATAAAAACCAGAAATGATCCAATGTCCTCCAACAGGTAAACAGATAAACAAATTATGGTACAAGCCATATAGTGGAATACTACTCAGCAGTAAAAAATAATGAACTACTAATACACACAGCAACTTGGATGAAATTATCTCAACAGCATTACCTTGAGTGAAAGAAGTCAGTCACAAAAGGTCACATATTATATGATTCTATATTTATATATGTGACATTCCCAAAAAGATAAAACTAAGGCGAGAAAGAATAGATCAGTGGTTGCTAGAAGTTAGAGGTAAGGGGAGGGTATGACTACAAAGGGATAATATGGGGGAGTCTTTTGGGGTGATGGAACTGTTCAGTTTCCTGACTATGGTGGTAGTTATATGATTCCAAACATGTTTTAAAATTCTTAGAACTATATACCAAAAAATCAACCATACTGTATGCTAATTTAAAAAAGAAGAGACATAAAAACTTGCAGGCATGAATATATGCTTAAAGAATAAAACGGAAGAGAGGTGACAAGCCTAGGCAATAAACTTTGGGAGTCTGTGTGAATTATTTTGTACTAGAATTTTGTTGTAAAAATATCACCACCATCTTATCCTATGGTCTACAAACATTTACTTCATTTCACTGAAACAAGTTATATCTGCCTCTATTTTAAAGATGATGTGGCTGATGGTGATTACAATCCAAGGGATGGAGATAAAAAAAGACCTCTTCAGACAGAATTTCTCACACCCCAGAAAGCCTGTTGCTGTTTGCCCCTCACATGGGGTCAGCCTGAGGCCCTTACACAAAAGAACAAATTCCAGTTTATGTAACTGTACAAGAGACTAATCTTCCATTATAAATTTCCCTACCATTCAGTGATGCCTTGTTGTGTTAAGCAACACTTCAGTTATTCCTCAAAAATCTTCCTTCAATTCTTCTATCCCTAACACTATAAAACAACTGTTGAAGTAGTTTGTTGTCATTTATTTCCACACATGTGATAGAGCCAAAGAATTTTAGCAATAAAAGTAACTTGAAAAAAAAAAAAAAAAAGTAACTTGAGAACTATCCACAACCCCTTCAGATTACTAGGAAGAACTACCAGCAAGGATGTGACTTTAAAGTACCTAGAATGGACACATTTGGGGATGTTGCTATTGTTCTTCCACCTGATATACTGAACTTGACATACTTTATACTTATAAAGCAAAATATCTTGCTTATTTTCCTACTCCCACAGTTCACCAACTTCTCCAGTTGCAAACACTTAGGCCCTAAAAGTAAATTATTTGCAATGAAGTCGTAAACCATATGACAATATGGATGAACCTGGAGGACATTATGTTGAGTGAAGCCAGCCAGACACAAAGGACAAATACTGTATGAATGCATTACTATGAACCAAATATACTGTGTAACATACTGTTTGATTCAAAAAAATTTTTATATGTATCCAGTACATTTAATTGAGAAATGTATATATTTATTCATCTGTTTACTTTTTAGTTTATAATTGTTTATATTTTCAATTATTAAATGTATAAAATAAAGTTAAAAAAAAAAAAAAAGGAGGGGGAAAAAAAAAAGACATACTGCCTCCTTAAGGCTGAAAAAAACCAACTTATTACCCATCAGTTGGATTTAAAGAGAGTCCAAGCCTCCACCAGGAGGTTTGTCTCATTCTGCCTTCACTTTTTTTTTTGATGTAGCAGGGCCAGGGATTGAACCCCGTACCTCATATGTGGGAAACCATCACTCAACCACTGAGCCACACTGGCTTCCCTGAGTTGGTTTTCTTGTTTGTTTTGCTTGTTGCTTGTTTTTGTTTTTTCAGGAGGCACCAGGAATTGAACCCAAAACCTCCCATGTGGGAGGTGGGTGCTTAACTGCTTGAGCCACATCTACTCCCTGCCTTCACTCTTGATTCCAGTTAGTTCATCTACTTCAGGCTATGTTCCCAGTGTACAAGGTCTCACCCTTGTACTCTGGGGTTCTAGCCACACCATTCCAACCCCCTTCCCACCCTCGCTCCACACGAGTACACTAGCCAACACACACATACTAGACATTTTATCAAAGTGTGATCTGAGAAATACTTGTATCAGAAACATCTGAGATGCTTGTTAAAATGCAGATTTTTGAGGCCTACCAAATTAAGTGGAGGAAAGAAACTGAGAATGTACTACATTTTAAGATGTTCTACGGGTAATTCTTTTTTCTTTTTTTTTCTTTTTGAGGAACCGGGATCTCGTATGTGGGAAGCCGGCTCCCCTGAGTTGGTTTTTTCCTTTGTTTGCTTGTTGTTTGGTTTTTTGTTTTTAGGAGGCACCGGGGACCAAACCCAGGACCTTCCATGTGGGAAGCAGGTGCTCAACCACTTGAGCCACATCCGCTCCCCTACAGGTAATTCTTTTTTTTTTAAACAAGTTATTGAAGTTATCATTCATACATGAACATACATAAACTATAAGTGTTCAGTAAATGTCGTGAACTTACAGAACAAACATGCATAACATCATACAGGGCTCCCACACATCACCTCCCCCAAACACCCTGCATTGTTGTGAAACATTTGTTAACAAATCATGAAAGAGCATCATCAAAGTATTACAACTAACTATAGTCCGTATCTTCCTCCCCTATACATTTTTTTAAGGATTTATTTATTCATTTATTTACTTTTATCCATTTTTAACCCCCCACCCTCCCCACCCCCGTTTTTGCTGTTTCTGTGTCCATTCACTGGGCAATTCTGTGTGTCTGTTTCCCGCCCTCTATTCTCATCCTTCTCCTGTCTTCACTGGGATTTGATCCTCGGAACTTCCGATGTGGGAGAGAGGCGTCCTACCACCTGTGCCACCTTAGTTCCTGGTTTTTCGGTGCGTCTCATCTTGGCTCTCTCTTGTGTCACTCTCCTGTTATGTCATCATCTTGCTACATGGCTCGCGGGACCTGACGGCACACCCGCGCACGGGGCCTGGTGGCCAATGTGACTTCTACACTTTTCTTTCTTTTACCTTTACCGGTAAGTCCTGGGAAACGAACCCAGGTCCCTCCATATGGGAGACGGATGCCCAACCATTTGAGCCACATCTGTCCCCCTGCTATATCTCTTAAGGTTGACCAAAGATACCTAGAGTTACAGTCTTTTCCCATACAGGATGGCCATATAATAAATCAGGCTTAGTTTATCACCAGCATTCTAAAAACCAGACCTAGGGAGAAAAACTAGGTCTGGGGACACATGCATGGTTTCTAATATAGCGAATGTTTAACCTACCCTGATTATCACAAAATCAGGTCAGCGAGAATATTCGCAATACAGGTAATTCTTATGTATTGTGAAGTTCAGAACTATTACAGAGGGCACTAATAAGCATAGGTTGAATGAATTAATGAATTGAATTAATGAAATCCTTTGCTGGATTTTCCAGTCCCACTCTTGAGCCAGAGCTTGAAACTGGGGCCTTACCACCTGATTCCAGTACTCACTAATGCTAGCTGTCTACATGGATCTCCCCAAAATATCTGCATGTAGACTCCCTGTCACTATTCAATACCATGAAAGTATACCCAGTCCTTGCTAAATTTCCCTGAGTCCACAAGCCTAGCTCAGTTGCCAACAGACATTCTATTTCTAGCTAAATTTCCTTTCAACTATTCCCTAACCCAAGCACCTGGCCTACCTCAGGGAACATGTAAATCCTCTGTAACTTTGTGCTTCTTTATGTGGCTGATCTTGATAAAACAGTCTGGTGGTTTGAAGCTGTATGCACCCCAGAAAAACATGTTCTTAAATTTAATCCATTCTTGTGAGTGTGAACCCATTTTAAGTAGGACCTTTTGTTAAGGGTACTTCAGTTAAGAAGGTGTAGCCCACCTCAATCAGGAGGTGGATTACTGAACTCCTTTATAAGCAGAATGAAATTCAGACAGACAGAGAAAGCTACAAGAAATAAGAAGTGAAATCAAGGAAACCCAGAAGAGAACAAGGAGGCCAAGAGAGGCAGCCATGTTTACTACCATGTGACAAGCTAAGGACCAAGAATTGCCTGGAGCAGCCCCAGAACACCATAGTCTTCAGGGAGAAAGCACTGACTTCATGATGCCTTGATCTGGACTTCTCCTAGCCTCAAAACCGTAAGCAAATCAATTCCCATTGTCCAACCCTATACATTTCATGGTATTTGACACTAAAACAAATAGTACCCAGAAAATACAACCGTAGATAGTTGTTATGAAATTACTTAAAATCCAAATGTAGTATTTAGATAAATCCTAATCTTTCTTTCACTAGTTATTTTAGTACAGCTGGTCCAGAAATCTCCAATTTGGCCTACTCTGTATGTGGATAAATATTTCCTTTTTTAATCTATTATAGATATTTTTAAATATACAGAAAAGTATAGATTAGTATAACAAACCTCCTCCCACCCATCACCCAGTGTCAACAATTATCAACTTGTAGTCAATCTTGTTTTATCTATATCCCTACTTTTTACCTCTCAAATCCCAAAGCAAATCCCAAATATTTAATCATTTTGTCTATTTTTATCTATGTGAACACATCTTTAATTTAAAGTCTCCTAAAATAGTTAAAAATAGTTATGGACTATCCCACCATCTTTACCTACGAGGTACTCATTTTCCCATACCTAATGCTATGGTAACCTCTCCCCTCAACAAACTGCCCTGAATACACCTGACAACCAGTCATATTTTACCTTCTCTTTTATTCAGTTCTCCTATTCTGCTCCCAGCAAACCTTATTCATTCAATCTCCAAAAATTCTAATATCCCTTGAAAGTCTTTCCTCCTTTCCATACCCACTGCCGGAGCTCAAGCTCTCATGGGCTCTTACCTACCTAGAGTATTACAGAGGTTGTAAATGGCCTCTATGCCTCTCTGTGTTCTCACGTCCTCAATCTAATCCACTCTAAACCAAAACCACTGATGTAGTCTTTAATGTTCTTTGTTGTTACTATCCCTAGTGGGAATAAGATTCAGATGTAAATTATAGACTTTTCAGGAAAAAAAGAACACATATGTGCTTATACCTCACATGGGGCCAGGTACCTCAATTAAAAAAACTTTGCACTATCTACAACAAATAGAAAATGAAATTTTAAAGCATCTGAAAACATCAGGTAGGATCCACCCTGTTCCAGATGGCAAAGTGAGATGCTTCAGGCCTCCATCCCCCCATAGAAGCTCTGAACAACCAGCAAGAATTGGCAGAATCATCTTCTGTAAAGCTCCAGAAAACAAAGGACTGCTGACACAGGACGAGTACAAAATCAAGAAAGAGGCTACCTAAAAGTGTTTGGGCAGTACGGGATTTTTCTTTTTGGAGCAATGAAATGTTCTAAAATTGATTGTGGTGATAATTGTGTTTATACTGAGAGCCATTTATTGTATGCTTTGGATGGATTAATTGTATGGTAGGTAAATAAAACTGTTTTTAAAGAAAGTATGAGTTTGAAATTTTCCATAATAAAAAGTTTTATATTTATATTTATAACTAAGAGCTACAGAAAACCATTATATATTAACAAAAGGGACAATCCACCAGGAAGAAATAACAGTCATAAATATCTATGCACCTAACCAGGGTGCCCCAAAATATATAAGGCAAACTGACAAAACTGAAGGGAGAAATAGACATCTCTACAATAATCGTTGGAGACTTCAACACACCACTCACATCATTAGATAGAACAACTAGACAGATCAAGGAAACAAAGAACTTGAACAATATGATAAACGAGTTAGACCTAACAGACATATACAGAACACTGCATCCAAACTCAGCAGGTTATACATTCTTCTCAAATGCCTCTGGATCTTTCTCCAGGACAGACCACATGTTAGGTCACAATGCAGCTCTCAATAAATATAAAAAGATTGAAATTATACAAAGCACCTTCTCAGATCACAATGGAATGAAACTGGGAATCAATAATAGAGTTAAGTTCGCAAATGTGTGGAGGCTAAACAACACACTCCTAAATAATCTGTGGATCCAAAGAAGAAATTGCAAGTGAAATCAGTAAATATATTGAGACAAATGAAAAGGAGAACGCAACTTATCAAAACTTATGGGGAAAAAAAGGGAAAAAAAAAAACTTATGGGATACAGAGAAGGCAGTCTTGACAGGGAAATTTATAGACCTAAATGCCTATATTAAAAAAGAAGAAAGATGCAAATATTCTCACTGTCCTGATTTTGTGATAATCAGGGTAGGCTAAACATTCGCTATATTAGAAACCATGCATGTGTCCCCAGACCTAGTTTTTCTCCCTAGGTCTGGTTTTTAGAATGCTGGTGATAAACTAAGCTGATTTATTATATGGCCATCCTGTATGGGAAAAGACTGTAACTCTAGGTATCTTTGGTCAACCTTAAGAGATATAGCAGGGGGACAGATGTGGCTCAAATGGTTGGGCATCCGTCTCCCATATGGAGGGACCTGGGTTCGTTTCCCGGGACTTCCCGGTAAAGGTAAAAGAAAAGTGTAGAAGGCACGTGGGCCACCAGGCCCTGCGAACTATGCAGCAAGATGATGACATAACAGGAGAGTGACACAAGAGAAAGCCAAGATGAGACACACCGAAAAACCAGGAACTAAGGTAGCACAGGTGGTAGGACGCCTCTCTCCCACATCAGAGGTTCCGAGGATTGAATCCCAGTGAAGACAGGAGAAGGATGAAAGAGAGGGCAGGAAACAGACACAGAGAATTGCCCAGTGAATGGACACAAAAACAGCAAAAAGGGGGAGGGGGAGAAATGGATAAGAGTAAATAAATAAAAACAAAATAAAAAACTGCAATGGGATATCATTTCACATGTGTCAGAATGGCCACTCTTGAAAAGACAGAGAACTTTGAGTATTGGAGAGGATGTGGAGAGATGGGAATGCTTATTCACTGTTGGTGGGAATGTGGAGTGGTGCAACTGTGGAGGACTGTTTGGCAGTACCTAACAAAGTTGAATATGGATTTGCCACATGACCCTGCAATGCGACCCCTGGGTACATACCCAGCAGAGCTGGGAACAATGATGTGAACAGACATCTGCACATTGATGTTCATGGCGGCATTCATTCACAACTGCCAAGGGTTGGAGACAGCCCATCAACCAATGAATGGATGAACAAACTGTGGTGTGTTCACACGATGGAATGTTACACAGCTGTGAGAAGAAATGAAGTCGTGGGGCATGTGACAGCATGGATGAACCTGGAGGACACTGTGTTGGGTGGAACAAGCCAGACACAGAAGAACAAGTGTTGTGCGATTGCGCTGCTATGAACTAAATATATTGTGTAACATATTATATGATTCCACTTACATAAAATGTAAATATCAATCAATTATAAAGATGAAATTAGATTAGTGGCAATGTTGGGCGGGGGAAGGCATGCTAAGGGGTGTGGAGTTTTTCTTTTTGGAGTACTGAAATGGTTCTAAAACTCTTTGTGGTGATGAATGCAGAACATTGTGATTATACTTAAAGCTACTGATTATATACTTTGGATAGATCATATGGTGTATGAATATATCTCATTAAAACTGCTTAATAAATAAATAAATGTGTAGAAATAGCAGTTACGTACAGCAGGGGAAAAAGATTGAGAGGTGAAGAATTTTCTTGTTTATTTGTTTTTTATTAGTATTATTGAAATAATGAAAATGCTCTAATAATAATTTAAAAAGGAGAGGCGGGGAATACTAGGATAATGTTGTACCCTGGCTGGCCCCTCCACCACCTCTTACTGGCTCAGCACAGGGCTGGCCCATGTTCCCAGTATGGATCCCTGGCCCTGGTTCTGGAGGGAGCAGAGTAATCCTTGTACTTATATTAGGAGCTTATTATGTCTGGCCTGTGGTGCTTGTAGTCTCAGAATTTGCCCTGCATGTAGAAGGCAGCTCATGGAACTTTCCTACAGAATGTTGTGGGAGAGCAGTTCATGCTGCCTGGGGCAAGGGATTGCTAGCTGTAGGACATACAGTGCAGTGCCCAGGACCAAGAGAAAATCATTTCCTAGGGAAGAAGAACATTTGGAACTATGTAAACAGGGGAATTCCCAGGGCCACATACCCATGCCCAAGACAAGATGCATGGCAGAAAGGATCAGAGAGGTCCCTATGCTTTGGCCTGGAGCTACTTTCTAAACCCACTGCATGGATAAGCCCTGAATGAGAGCACTTGCAAGGGTCAATCTGAAAAGTCTGGGAAAAGTGTTTTCTTTTTTCCCTTTTTTTTTTTTTTTTTTTTT
>JAQZBX010069690.1:0-15530 GCA_029593785.1 Cabassous unicinctus
ACAAGTCCTGTGTCAGCCTGTAGCTGATGGAGAGGAAAGCTGAACCCTCACAGAGACTGGCAACCATCTTGCTTCAACATGTGGCAATTGACTTTGGTGAGAAACCAACCTTGAGTTGGACTGTTTAGGGCCTTGAAACTGTAAGCTTTTACCCCAAATAAATACCCTTTATAAAAGGCAACAGATTTCTGGTACTTTGCATCAGCACCCCTTTTGGCTGCCCCCAAAAAATACCTGAAATGGATTGGCTTTTATAATGGGACTTTATTAGGGTAAAATCTTACAGTTCTGGGGTTGGAAAAAATATCCAAATCAAGGCATTATCAGAGATGCTGTCTCTGACTCTGGAATCCTGCATGTGGCAAGACAAACTGGCTAGTCTCCAGGCTCACTTCCTCCCAGAACTCAGTTGTGGGTGATCAGACATATATGGCTCTTTTCTCCGCAGACTTTGTCTCTTCATATTTGGGCTGCCCCAGTGATTCCAGCCTTCAGCCTCTCTCTCAGCCTCTTGGGGTTTATCTGTCTTTCTGCAATTACAGGCGATCCTGGAGTCCTCTCACACATGCCAGGGTAAAAATGGCAGCTCTCTTTCTCTGTGTGTCTCTGCATGTTTCTCCCATTTATAAAGGGCAAGAGGGTAGAGATCCACCTTGGGTCACATCTCACTGAAGTACTCCAATCAAAGGACCCCAACTGAATTCAACCCAAATCAAAGGGTCCCACAATCTAATCAAAAGCCCTTAACTGAAGTGATCTAATCAAAAGGTCCCTTAACTGAATCTAACCAAAAGGTCTCATCTCACACAATGTGTTTACCAGCACAGGATGGGTTTGCTTCAAGAACAGGATTTTATGGGGTCCACAAAAGACTCAAACTAGGACAGATGATAAATTATAAAACTTGATATGGTTTAAAATGAACTTGCCATCTCTTCATCTCCAAACTTAACCTGCTTCCAAACTCAATGACACCCTATCATCTAGGACAGAAACTTGGGAGGCATTCCGTACCCTTTACTGCCTCTTCCTACCTCCACCCAAACTATCCACCAAGCCTTGATCATCTCTTTAATCCTTCTTCCTGTGTTATAGTACAGGTTCTGGTTATTTCGTGCCTGGAATATTGACAAGTCTTCCTATTTTTCCAGCCCTTTAATCTCCAAAATGGAGCTGTAGCAATCAATTCTCAAAATAAAAAAATGATTGTATCATTCAACTGCTTAAAATGCTTCAAAATCGTCAACCACCAAAAGACTAACACAAGCTCATTTGCATCTCAAATAAGGTCCCCCATGGCCTAACCCTTACTTGTCTTTCTAGCCTCATTGCCTCCCACTTCTCGCTTCCTAACTGACAACCTTGATATATAGACTGTCCATATTGTCTGTATAACCATGACCTTTCATGCTTCCTTGCCTTTGCTGCTCTAGGTGCATGGAACACCCTGCCAACTCTCTTGAACTCTTTAACTGTTAACCATCTTTCAAGACTCAGCTCAGGTCCTGTGTTTATTGAGGTGCCTACTATGCTTCCATAATATAATGTGCACATTGTTGTATTTTCATTTACAATATAACAAACTGATATCATGTGCCTTTCTCTCCCTATAGAGTACAATGTCATTCTTAGTTTCATTCCCTTCAGACATTTCTTCTTTAGTTATTTTTCTATTGTCTTTTTGTAACAAGGCATATCTCACTTTCATAATTAGAAAAAAATATGTCTATACACTTGTCCCAGTTGATTCTGAATGGGGAGAAACATCATCTCCATTGTGCAGAAAATAACACTGAGGCTCAGAAAGGTAAAATGGCTTGACAGAGGACACACAGTGGGGTAGTATGTGAGAAAGAAAAAAAAAGGCATGAACATAGTTTGGGCAATTTGCCCGTCAGGCTGCTCACTTTGTGAACTTCCCATATTGCATTAGAGATGGGGGACCCAAACCTATTTTTCTTTTTTTCTGTTTCAATTTTTACTACCTACACACAGAAGAAATACCTTGCTAGGTTGTCTATGTATTTATTTTTATTTTTTTATTTTTTAAAGATTTATCAATTCTCCCCACTCCCCTTGTTTGCACTTGCTGTGTCTGTTCATCTTTCTTGTTTCTTTTTAGGAGGCACTGGGAGCTGAAGCCTAACCTGGGACCTCTTATGTGGGAGGGAGGTGCCTAATTGCTTGGGCCACCTCCACTTCCTGCTTTGTTGTGTCTCTCATTGTTTTTCCTCCCCGCGTCTCTTGTTGTGTCATCTTGTTGTGTCAGCTGGCTGTGCCTGCCTGTGGTGCCAGCCCGCTGTCTTCTTTAGGAGACACCGGGATCCGAACCAGCGACCTCCCAGGTGGTAGGCGGGAGCCCAGTCTCCTGAGCCACATCTGCTTCCCTATGTATTTAAAGATATCTATTTTTCATACAACATGGCTCTAAACTCAAACCAACTTCATCTGCTATTCAACCAAAGAAGCAGTTATTAGTATCTTCCAGTTTTGGTGGAACAAATGTCTCCAACACAGTCACGTATATGCCCACAACTTATGGATATTTCAAGGGCAATTTTGCTTTAAGTGCTGAATTTGGAAACAAACCTCAGATTTGTGAGGCTCCACCATGCTTTTTCTACTTCAGCACATTCAGGGCTTCTAGACAATACAGGTGGAGTAGCAGTATTTTTCAAGCACCTTTGCTTCCATCTCTGAATTTTAATAAACAAACAAAAAGAAAACTCAATAAAACAAACTTTCTGTATCAGTCTGGTAAGCAGTGGTTGTGTGGCTAGGAGTGAATCTGCTATGTCAGTAGTAAAGTCCCTCAGCTGTACCTCAAATGGTAACAGGCCATCTCTGAATAGCCACTAAGTGTTGCTTTTAAATTCTCGCTATTCCCACTGCATCAGCTTTTCCAAGACTGCAGTTCTTAGCTACATGGCACTTGGGTTTTACAACTCCTTCTGAAGCCCAGTCCACCAGTGATCTCTAGCCCTGGATAGTTTCTGATTGTTTGTTTGTTTTCCTTAATCCTTAAGGGGTCAGTACAGTGATTCACAGGTAGTAGTTGTGCAAGAAGAACCTGGCAAAAAAGGGCAGTGTTCTGCAAAAATCTGCACCTTTTAACAACCATCCTCTTTGGTAGAGCCAGACTGATGGGGCATTCTGCAGCATACGTCCTCTCTAGGGATGAGAGAAGCTGTTGGCCTGGTCCAAAGGTGAGGAGGTAGCTGTGTACATAAGTCAATAGTGCCTTACCCTAAACAGGTATAAAACTTCAGTGGATGGCTGGAAAACTACATGGAAGAGAAGCCACTCTTTTGATTTCAATAACAGGCTATTAATAATCTAACCACGAAAATAAGACTTATCGTAAGTGCTGAGGCCCAAGCGCTGCCCTCCAGGCAACGCCAGAAGAGGCTGGCATCGTAGGCTGCCACCCTTCATTGGCCTCTGTGGTCCCTTGATTCTGCTGTTGAGATCTAAGGGCCTAGGCTGCAAGAAGCAGCACTTTTTTCTGCTACCCAGTCTATCAGCTGTGTGTTGTTTTTTGAAAACACTGTGGTTTATAGACTTTTGGATTTGATAGAGCAATAGCATTTTAAGGGAAAAAAGAGAAAGGGGTGATACTAACAGACATGTTTCTAAGTATTGACAGTAAAAAACACCACCATCTTCTTTCACCACCAATTCATAAAAGAAATAATATTTTGGTGTTAAAAAATAGAAGGGCATAATGTCAGGATCAAAATTGCCCTTTAAATCGACTAAACTCTGCCTTATAAAAAAAAGATAATACTTTTTTTTTCTGTAGACAGGTAGAAATTTTGTCATTGACTAGCTGTTGGGAACTAGCATTTGAAGTTATACCTCAAAAAATCTTCTTCACAAAATAAGGACAGAGTCCAGACACCCAAACTGGTAGATATGCAATTCTTTGGTGTAAGAATGGAGCCCACTTCAAATGAAGCTAGCAACGTGGTATAGTTAATAGGCATCAGGATTCAAGGTCAGAAAACTGAGTTTTGATTCCTAGTTCTGACACTTACTAGTATATGGAGTTGAGGAAGGTACTTTCTATCCCTTATCTACACATTCCCCATAAGTAAAATGTGGATGATGATGATGATATATTAAATATCAGAGAGCTTTTGTAAAGACCAGAAGAAATAGCAGATTTGAAAGTATGTTCTAAACAGACAATTTAGCTACTAGCATTTTTTTTCAAGGCATAAGAAGGGTGGCTTAGAAAGTGAAAGGAGAAAGTGAAACTGTGGACGAAAAGGACAAACACACATTCAATGGACAGAGTGAAAATTTCCTGAGCTTTACAGTCCTCAAACAGAGAAAACCATGAGGATCAATTTGGAGGCAAGGAGAGGCTGAGCTCCTACGATCCTCCATGTTTATATCAGGTGCTCTCTGCAGCTGGCCGCACAAGCTAGTGCTACACATCCAGTAAGTAACTCACCCATTTCCATTTTTCCTCAAACATGAATTCAGCTCAGAGAAAATTCGTAGTTAATTGTATTTCTTAATTCAATATTAAAGCAATTGAGCAGATCACCTACTTGCCAACTGTAGCAACACTGATTTTTGTTGAAATATTAACTACCTAAGACAAGATTTCCTGCGTAACCTTCAAAACAACCTTAAAATGCACTCTTTTGAATCATGACCTAGGTTAAGCGGAAGATGTTTATGATGTGATTATAATTTATATTCCCAGATTTATCATTCATTTTAGAGGCATCAAGGCCACCTGGTCAAATGAAGGATACATTGGTGATGCTTTATTTCCAGTGAGAAATGGCAATGCCACTCAAAGTAATAAATATGAAGTCTCCACAGATGTAACAGAGTTGTTCATCTCTAAATGACACTCTTTGGCCATTTTATCTATATTTCAGTAATTTTAAAACCTCAATTTAACATTTGCCTTTATAAGCAAATGTTTTCTACCTTCACTATTTGGTTGGCAAATAGCAAATGACCATCATGCACTCACTGCTCTATGACAATATTTAAAATTCTTCCTCTAATCAATTTAAAGAAAAAAGAATTCAAAAGTACAGAGAGGACAATCCATTTAATTTAAGAAGCTTCTAGTGAGCATCAACTACTCGCCAAGCATTGTGCTAGGTGCTGGGTTATCAGAATATGTAAGCCAAAGTCACTGCCACCAGTGAACTCACATTCAAGACTAAGCTTCTTATCATAGTAAGATGAGGACCACAGAGCAAATCAGAGCCATAAAGGGGATCGGAACTCAGTGTCAGGAATTCCCAGTTTGGTCTCCCAAGTATGAACATTTCTCCAATAGCTCTTGCATTTTCCACCTTGAAGTATTCAATAGACTTATGATGATCTCTACTGTCTGTCAATGGGACAACTAAACGAAAAATTTTAAAAGCTCACTCACGAAAGGCAATACTGAACAGTTTCATGAACTTCTTTTCAGGATGCACTAATTGGGCCCTGATTAGCTGAGGCAAAAAAATGTGCCTCTTTTAAAAATCCTTCAAAACATAGCAGCTCAGTAAGAGTAGAGGGAACAACTGTCATTCCAGTGTGACAGCATACCACTGAAACTACAGGCATGTCAATCACCTGATAACAAAGGAAATAAAGATTTTGGGAGATCTCCCCACATTCTTCTGGATCAATATCTCTTCCAAAAGGAAAACACATCCATCTTTGTCTCTAAATTTATTTTGCATACTTAGCTCTGAAGTGTTAAAAACTTTTTAAATGCCATTACCATCAGTTTCTTTCTCTTGTGGACTCTGGCTTCTGTGTAGAGTGACTTACTAGCATGCTTAGCCAACAAAAATTTATTGAACACTGCAAGGCACTGGTGGCCATTTAATGGGATTGGAAAACAATAGATAGATTGATTGATAACATATAGACTCTAAGAAGGGGTATATAAAGGAAATCAACAGGGTATTGAGAAAGAGAGTTACTGGGCAAAGCTACTTTCCTGAGAGTGGTGGAGGCAGGTGATATTAGAACTTTGAACCAAAAAATAAAAATGAGCCCTATTGTGACTTTGAAATTTAACTCTCATTTAGAAGTGGTGATAAGGGATCCCTTCTCAGGGGAAAAAAAAAGTAAGGTACATTTGTAAAAGCTGCAGACAGGAAATAAAATTCTGAGAGGTCCTCATTGTCCCACTGCCCAAATCCCTGAGGTCATAAAATGCTTTCTCTTTTTAAAGCTAGCAGGTTACCCTTTCTAGCACCCAATAATGATGCTGTTTTTTTCCCCTGTATATATGAGTATAATGTCTTGACTGAAGAAATAGTCACTAAATATTTGTTTTGATCTGCATAAAGAACTTCTACAGTTTTACATTTATTCAATGCTGTGTACTTCCAAATAAGGAAAGGGAAAGATTTAATTAAGAAGGAATAGATGTTTCTTTAGGTGACACTGATTTTATAGGATCTATATGATAGTCTCTGAAGGTACCTCTTTATAAAACTAGACACAAAGACAGGAGAAATTTATAGGCATCTATTCAACAAGTAGAAAAACGATATGCGATTTATAATAATATTTAAATATATCTAGCCATATTTAATTGATGATTAACAATTAAGAATTATAATGCGAAAACACAAAGAAGTCTATTGGGACAGTTCCTGATTAGCTAACTCTATGAAAAACAGTAGTTTCCTTCTCTGCTACACACCAGGCACTTTACACTTATTTTCTAATTCTTACAACAACCATGTGAGGCGAATGCCCTAGAAGGAGGAAGCAGGAGAAATGGCTCCTGAAATGGGAAGAGAAGAGCATCGCAGCATCACTTGTGCTCCGTTCTCCAGCACTGTCAGCCTAGTGGGGCTCTGCTGACTGTGTAAGCCTAATCAATCTTACGCTCTCATCTCTGTACAGAAACATACTGATGACAAATAAGATTAGTAAATACTGAACTCCCACTGGAGATCTCTGTCCTGCACTGCCACTTATTGGCTAAAGAATAAAACATGGCTTTACCTTTTCACCTACAGATGCAAGTGGAGTTTCGTCAACAATGTGGCATTTGGAAATTGAGTCTGGCTATTTCAATAGCTTCGAATTCCAAAGTCAGTTTTGAGTTTCTCTGGCAAATCATTCCTTCTTCAGAGACATATTTTTCATTGTAGTAGAAATACAGGGAGCCACGATAGTGTAGTGATTATTCATGCAAGAAGCAAAGTCAAATAACCTGGAATCAACTTCCAGCCATTCAACATTCCTGCTGTGTGAACTATGGCAACTTATTTAATTTTTTGTGCCTCAGTTTTCTCCATTGTAAAAGGGGAATATCAGGAGTACAAGTGCCTGAAGTTGAAGTAAGGATTGAAACAGAATCCATACATCTGCTGGCACGTGCAAAGCAAGCAGTAAATGTTCTCTCCTGTCCTTATGACAGAGCTGACGGGAGATGTATGAACAGATGATTGGACTTATAGGAAGTTCATACTCTATCGAACACGATGTAGATTTCAAAAACACTGGACATGTTTTATAGGAATATATGAGAATTTTCCTACTATTTTGCCAATAAAGTAGCATGCTTAAGTATAAGTGACCCCAGAAAATCTAGAGGGAAAATGCAGAAAAATGAGTCTTCCCTTTTCTCATTTCTTACACCGTCTTACCCTCTGCTGCTTTCACCACATTGCTCTCTGCACTGCAGCCAAACTAGCAGGCTTTCTTTGAATCCCTTGAATGTGCCTTGCTTTATTTCGCCAAGAATTTGCACACACTGTGTTTTCTACCTGGAAAATCCTTCTTCTTTAATCCCCACCTATTCTTCAGATCTCAAATATAGTTATTTTCTCAGGGAAGTTTTCCTTAACACCTTCTGTCTATTATTAATTCCTTTGGTACAGATGTTATACAACCACAGCCATTTTATCAGCATTTATCTCAGTTGGTGATTATATATTGCTCATAGAATTACTTGATTAATATTTTCTCCCCCAATAGAATGTCACCTCTATAAGCGGAGGGACTTGGCCTGCTTTTGTGTACCACTGTAGTCTCAGCACTTAGCTGGAAGAGACACAGAAAAATATGAATGAAGAATGAATGAATGCTATGTTTTCTCTTTTCTCTAAATGGCGTTTTCTTTTCTCTGTACCCACCCACGTTTTAACCTCTTTTTGAGCATCTGAATAATGAATGACTTTATACACAAACCCTACTTTGAAGCCGTTTCTCCATTTTCTTTCTGCTGCTGCTTAGTCTACCTTTTGTTTTTTTGGATATCAAGACCTTCAACCTACCTAACCCTCAACACACTTGAAGTTACTTGTTCAATGTCTGTTCCCCACTGAATTGTAAGCTTCACATTTGTCTAGTTCATTGAAATATCCTCAGCATTTAACACAGTGTTTGTTACCTAGTTGGCATTCATTAAATATTTATGGGGGAAGGAAAAACAAACAAGTAAAGGGAACCTACACACTGAGTATTGATGGCTCAATTATTTATAATACATTTACTTGCATGATGTTGTAGTATTTTACTAACATACTTAATTTTTCAAATGGATGGGAGAATTAATAAGTTCTTGCTAACACTGATGATTACTTAATAACTTCTTAATAGAAATATCAGGTTGTGATTACTAATCTTGAATTATATGTAGGATAAAAGGTTGCTTAGAGAATCATTTAGGTTTAGTATCTGATATGGGTTGGGTTGTGTTCCTCAAAAAGACATGTGCAAGTTCTAACCCCTGATCCCATGAATGTGGCCTTATTTGGAATTAGAGTCTTTGAGGATATTATTAGATAAGATGAGGCCAAATTGGATTAGGATGGGTCCTAGCCTAATAGGACTTGTATACTTACAAGAAAAAGAAATTTGGATACAGACACCAATGAACCCAGGGGGAGAAGGCCCTGTGAAGATGGAGGAGGAAGTGAATGAAGTGCTACATCTACCAGCCAAGGCCCTCCAAGGATTGCCAGCAAACCACCAGAAGCTGGGAAAAGGCAAGGAAAGATACTGCCTAGAGCCTTCGGAGGGAGCACGGACCTGCTGACAACTAGATTTCAGACTTCTATCCTCCAGAACTGTAAGACAATAAATTTCCGGTGTTTCAAGCTACCAGGTTTGTGGTACTTTGTTATGGCAGCCCTAGGAATATCTTATATTGACAATACTCTACATGGAGAGCAATTGCCAACTGTGTTTGAAACCTTTAAACATTTACTAAGTACAAGGAACCATGCATAATGTTGAGTAAAAAAAAAATAAAAACATGAGCCCAGTCTGATTCTCTGGGTGTACCAAGACCAGCGTGTAAGTCAGACAAAGCCATAATAAATACTAGAGCCCAAGAAGACAAAAGAGAGAAGAAAGCATAGCACTCACATGTTAATGTACATTTATACATGAACAGGTGAAAACATTTATAAATGTACAAATTATGTTTCCAAGGCACATTTAATTCGCATAACTAAAAAGAACAGATCCTATCATTATACCTATTCTGCAAATGAGGAAACTAAGGCCGAGAGGCATATAAAAACTTTGTCAAGGTCACACAGCTATTCCATGCAAGATATGAAAAGAGCATGGGCAAAACCATGGAGGTCTGCTGAAGGATCTGAGCAGATTTACAAGAAATTACTTATTATAGAGTCCTCTGGAGGAGACAGGAAAACTGCCATTCAAAAATAAACTCTAGGTCAGAGTGTCCTCTATTCTGAGAAACCCCACTAAGGGCCCTTTAATTATGCAAATGTACAGCCATTACCTCTCCTCAGTTCTTGGAAAAGTTCTGAATGGAGATGTGCTGGCCAAAGTTAAATGGTCTGCTTGCTTATTTAACAGTACTCCTGGGACTTCAATGCTGTGGAGAAAAATGTTCCCCCTCCATGGATTTAGACTGTTCCTGGCCTGTAAAACACTAACTGGTCTTAGGAAATTATAAACATTCATGTTTGAGCGACTAATTGTGGAAAATAGGACTGAGGCCCTGAGTAAGGAGTAAAGACAGGTAAGAATGATTTCCACCTCAACTTCGAGGATATAGTGGATTGGACTGTCAAAGCCCAAAATGTGATGTTATTTAAGATTAGATAAGCCAGCTTTTATTGATACCGAATTTGATGTCACATGGCCCAAAGGCAAAATACTTTCCTAGTAGGGAAAAGAAGATGGAGCTCTGGCTACTGTGATGTGATGGGAGCATCATATTTCTTTGATTTAAAATGTTAACAGATAGCTTCTCATTTCAAAACTAACTACAAAGCTACAGTAATCAATACAGTGAGGCACTAGCCTAAGGTTAGACATACAGATCAATGGAATAGAATTGGAATCTATAAATAAATCCATACATCTAAGATTAATTTATTTTTTCTTAACAAATCAATTTTATTGATACATATTTATACAGCATATAATTCATCCAAAGTGTACAATAAATGGTATTTGGTATAATCACATAGTTGTGCATTCATCACTTCAATCATTATCAGAGCATTTTCATTATATCAATAAAATAAAAAAAAAACAAAAAAATAGACAAATAAATAAGAAAATTCTTCCCCTCTTAATCCCTGTTTCGCCTGCTATACATAGCTGCTATTTCTGGCTATTCTTGCACAATTATTTATTAAGCAGTTTTATTGAGATATATTCACATATAATCATATAA
This sequence comes from Cabassous unicinctus, assembly GCA_029593785.1. NCBI lineage: Eukaryota > Metazoa > Chordata > Mammalia > Cingulata > Chlamyphoridae > Cabassous > Cabassous unicinctus. Next base: position 10,658 of record JAQZBX010069690.1, read on the forward strand.
TCTATCTAAAGTGTATAATCAATGGTTTTTAGTATAATCACAATGTTATGCATTCATTATCACAAAAAATTTTAGAATTATTTTATTATTCCAAAAAGAAAAACCCCACACCCCTTAGCATGTCTTCCCTAGCTCCACATAACCACTAATCAAATTTCATCTTTATAAATTGATTTATATTTACATTTTATATAAATGGAATCATACAATATGCTACACAATATATTTGGTTCATAGTAATGCAATCATACAGTATTGTCCTTTTGTGTCTGGCTTGCTTCAGTCAACATAATGTCCTCCAGGTTCATCCATGTTGTCATATGCTTTACAACTTCATTTCTTATAGCTGCATACTATTCCATCATATGAATACACCACAGTTTGTTCATTCATTCATCAGTTGATGGACACCTGAGTTGTTTCCAACCTTTGGCAATCATCAATAACACTGCTATGAACATCGGTGTGCAGATGTCTGTTCGTATCACTGCTCTCAGTTCTTCTGGGTATATACCCACTAGTGGTATTGCAGAGTCACGTGGCAAATCTATATTCAGCTTCTTTAGGAACTGCCAAACAGTTCTTCACAGTGGCTGTACCATTCTGCATCTCCACCAACAGTGAATAAGTGTTCCTATCTCTCCATATCCTCTCCAACACTTGTCTTTTTAATAGTGTCAATTCGGATAGGCATGGAATGATATCTCATTATAGTTTTGATTTGCATTTCCCTAATCATTAGTGATGTTGAACATTTTTTTCATGTGTTTTTTCAACATTGGTATTTCTTCTTTGGACAAATGTCTATTCAAATCTTTTGCCCATTTTTTAATTGGGTCATTTGTCTTTTTAATGTTGAGTTGTAACACCTCTCTATATATCATGGATATTAAACGCTTATTGACATGTGATTTCCAAATATTTTCTCCCATTGAGTTGGCTGCCTTTTTACCCTTTTGACAAAGTCCTGTGAGGTGCAAAAGTGTTTAATTTTGAGGAGGTCCCATTTATCTATTTTTTTCTTTTCTTGCATGTGCTTTGGGTGTAAGGGCCAAGAAACCACCACCTACCACAAGGTTTTTAAGATGTTTCCCTACATTTTCTTCTAGTAGTTTTATGGTCCTGGCTTTTATATTTAGGTCTTTGAAACATTTTGAGTTGATTCTTATATAAGGAGTGAGATAGGCATCCTCTTTCATTTTTTGGTTATAGATACCAGTTTTCCCAGCACCATTTGTTGAAGAGACTGTTTTGTCCCCTTAACATGGACTTGGTAGGTTTGTCAAAAACCAGTTGACCATAAAGGTGAGGGTTTGTTTCTGGACTCTCAAATTCTATTCCAGTGATCACTGTGTCCATCTTTATGCCTGTACCATGCTGCTTTGACCCTGTAGCTTTGTAATATGTTTCAAGGTCAGATAGTGAAATTCCTCCCTGTCGCTTTTCTTTTTTAGAATGGTTCTGGCTATTCAGGTGCACTTTCCCTTCCAAATGAATTTGGTAATTGTCTTTTCTCTTTCTGTAATGTAGGCTGTTGGAAATTTGATTGGTATTGTATTGAATCTATAAATCAGTTTGGGTAGGGTTGACATCTTCATGAAATTTAGTCTTCCAATCCATGAAAACGGAATGTCTTTCCATTTGTTTAGATATTCATTGATTTCTTTTAGCACTGTTTTGTAGTTTTCTGCATATAAGTTCTGTACTTCTTTGGTTAAACTGATTCCCAAGTATTTGAGCCTTTTTGTTGCTATTGTAAATGAAATTTTTTCTCTGATTAACTCCTTAGACTGTTCAAGGCTAGTGTAAAAAAACATTATTGATTTTCATATTGAGCTTGTATCCTGCCAATTTGCTGAACTCATTTATTAGCTCAAGCAGCTTTGTCATAGACATTTCAGAATTTTCTAAATATAGGATCATGTCATTCACAGTAGTGATAGTTTTACTTCTTTTCCTATTTGGATGCCTTTATTTTTTTTTTTTTTCTTGTCTAATTGCTCTAGCTAGAACTTCTAGTACAACGTTGAATAACAATGGTGACAGTGGGCATCCTTGTCTTGTACCTGATCTTACGGGGAAAGTTTTCAACCTTTCTCCATTGAGTAGGATTCCTTTTATTATATTGAGGAATTTTCCTTCTATTCCTATCTTTTGAACTGTTTTTATCAAGAAAGGATGCTGGATTTTGTTGTATGCCTTTTTTACACCAATTGAGATGATCAGGTGGTTTCTTCCCTTCAATTTGTTAATGTGGTATATTATGTTGATTGATTTTCTTATGTTGAACTGGTCTTGCATATCAAGAATAAATCCTACTTGGTTGTGTTGTGTAAGTCTTTTGATATGCTGTTAGATTCGATTTGCAAGTATACAAGTTGGGAATTTTTCATCTATGTTCATTAGAGAGTTGGTTTGTAATTTTCTTTTCTTGTAGTGTCTTTATCTGGCTTTGGTATTACGGTGGTGTTGGTTTCATAAAATGTGTTGGGTAATTTTCTCTCCTCTTCAATTTTCTGGAAGAGTTTAAACAGGATTGGTGTTAATGCTTTTCAAAATGCTTCATGGAATTCACCTATGAGGCCATCTGGTCTTGGACTTTTCTTTGTTGGGAGATTTTTGATGACGGATTCAATCTCTTTAAATGTGATTGGTTTGTTAAGTTCTTATATATCTTATAGCTTCAGTATAGGTTGAAATGGAATTTGTCCATTTCATCTAGGTTGTCTAGTTTGTTGGCATACAGTTTCTCATAATAACCTCTTATGATTCTTTTTATTTCTGTGGGGTCAGTCATAACTTCTCCCCTTTCGTTTCTGATTGTATTTATTTGCATCTTCTCTGTTAGTCTGGCTAGGGGTTTGTCAATTTTATTGATCTCAAAGAACAAGCTTTTGGTTTTATTGATTTTCTCTATTGTTTTTTGTTTTTGTTGTTTTAGTTTTTCTTTGTTCTCAATTTCAATTATTTCTGCTCTAATTATTTCTTTCCTTCTGGTTGCTTTGGGATTGGTTTGCTGTTCTTTTTCTAGTTTCTCCAATTGTTCAGTTAAATCTTTGTGTTAAGCTCTTTCTTCTTTTTTAATACGAGTGTTTAGGGCTATAAATTTCCCTCTCAAGACTGCCTTTGCTGTATCCTGTAAGTTTTGATAAGTTGTGTTCTCATTTTTATTTGTCTCAACATATTTACTGATTTCACTTGCAATTTCTTCTTTGACTCTGGTTATTTACGAGTGTGTTGTTTAGCCTCCACACATTTGCAAATTTACATCTTTCCTGTCTATTATTGATTTCCAGTTTCATTCCATTATGATCTGAGAAGGTTCTTTGTATAATTTCAGTCTTTTTATATTTATTGAGAGCTGCACTGTGCCCTAACATGTGGTCTATCCTGGAGAAAGATCCATTGGCACTTGAGAAGAATGTATAATCCACTGAGTTTGGATGCAACCTTCTGTTTATGTCTGTTAGTTCTAACTCATTAACCATATTGTTCAAGTTCTCTGTTTCCTTGTTGATCTTCTGTCTAGTTGCTTTATATAATGATGTGTGTGGGGTGTTGAAGTCTCCAATGATTATTGTAGAGATGTCTATTTCTCCCTACAGTTTTGCCAGAGTATGTCTCATGTATTTTGGGGCATCCTGGTTAGAAGCATAGATATTTATGACTGTTATATCTTCCTGGTGGGTTGTCCCTTTTATTAATATATAATGGCCTTCTGTATCTCTTATAACTTTTTTGCATTTAAATTTGTTTTGTCCAATATTAGTATAGCTACTCCTGCTCTTTTTTGGTTACTATTTGCATGGAGTATCTTTTTCAAGCCTTTCACTTTCAGCAGGTTTGTATCCCTGGGTCTAAGGTGAGTCTCTTGTAAGCAGCGTATAGAGATGGCTCATGTTTTTTCATCCTATTCTGTCAGTCTGTATCTTTTGATTGGGAAGTTTAATCCATTCACTTTCAATGATATTACTGTAAATGCATTATTTACTTCTACCATTTTCTTCTTTGGTTTTCATATGACATATCATATTTTTGTCTGTCTTTTTACTCTTTTGGTTATCTTTTCTGCTATTCTTTCTTCTATATTCTTCTCCAAGCCTCTCTCTCCTTTTTATTTCAGGCTCCAAGGCTTCCTTTAATAATTCCTGCAAAGGTAGATTCTTTTTTATGAACTCTCTTAGTTTCTGTTTGTGAATATTTTATACTCACATTCATATTTGAAGGACAATTTTGTTGGATAAAGAATTCTTGGCTGGCAGTTTTTATCTTTTAGTATCCTAATTGTATCATACCACTGTCTTCTTGCCTCCATGGTTTCTGATGAGAAATACGTGCTGTCTTACTGGGCATCCCTTGTATGTGATGGTTTGCTTCTTCCTTGCTGCTCTCAGAATTTTCTCTTTATCTTTGATGTTTGCAATTCTGAGTAGTATGTGTCTTGGAGTAAGTCTATTTAGATTTATTCTGTTTGGGATATGCTGCGTTTCTTAGACACGTAAGTTCATTTCTTTCGTAAGAGTTGGAAAATTATCAGCTATAATTTCTTCAAATACTCTTTCTGCCCCTTTTCCCTTCTCTTCTCCTTCTGGAACTCCCATGACATGAATGTTTTTGCATTTCATGTTGTCATTCAACGGCTTGAGTTCCTGTTCAATTTTTTCCATTCTTTTTTCTCTCTTCAACTTCAGTTGTTCTGTCTTTGGTACAACTTATTCTTTCTTCTATCATTTCAAGTCAACTGTTGTATGCCTCTAGTGTGTTTTTGATCTCACCTATTGTGTCTTTCATTTCCATGAACTCTGTTACTTTTCTGTTCAGGATTTCAAATTCTTCTTTGTGCTCGCTCAATATCTTTTTTTTTTTTTTTTTT